>JBBPDI010074812.1:0-15499 GCA_037974545.1 Cucumis variabilis | reverse complement strand
AGTGGCTTTCTCTAATTGGTTCAAATTGAATACTTGGCCACCACGTCACTATCTCGGGTATTTTTCCGTTAAGCTTCGTTTAGCAATATCTTCTTCGTTTGAACTTTGATTTGGGTGATTCAAGAGGCGTTAGAATCATTTTCCCAAGCTCTACGTTATGGACTATTCAAATTAATAAAATTATCAATAAAGAAATAGATTTGTTATCATCAAAACATTAATTAATTAATTAATTAAAATAAATTAATTAATTTAAGATTAAGGTCAAAAAGCCAACAATGTTCATGCATGTGCTATTTTTATCATGAAGCATCTATCAATAAAACCATATGTTTCACATTATTATTTGAAGAACACACTAAGTTGAATCTATAGAGAATTAATAGACCCTTTAGGTGATCATCGATAATGGCAAGTACCTGATGATGTTTCATCCATTATTATCCTCCCACCGAATGTAAAACGTCCAGTTGGAAGACCCAAGAAGATTAGAATCCCTTCTAAAATAAAGTTCAAGAGACGCGTAAAATGTGATCGTTGTGGGCGTTATAGGCATAACAGAAAGCGATCAAGTTTTCCTTATTTAGCTAGTTTATTATTGATTTTTATATTAGAATTTTTTAATATTGTTTAAAACTTTAATTACGTTTGTTCGTAAATTAGTTTTGAATTTAATTTAATTATTTTCAAATGTTTGTATTAATTTCCATCTGCAGTACCAGTATCATTTATTCGTTTTACTAAGGACATATATTACATATATATCATAAAATAGTCTCAATATACTAATCATAAAGTTCACCCATCCATGTTCTTGTGTAAGTTATCATAAACTATTAGTTCCTCAATACAATATTGTTTATGATCATTAATGTTTGTGTTTAATGGTTCTGTAAGAACCTTACATAATTAATATACTTCATATTATGACAAATATATTGAATAACAAAAATAAATTATTATGTTCTCTCTAATCATACACTTTCTCATACAAATAACATTATTATAACATCATCAAATTTTTATAACACTGCTATAACATTGCATTAAATATAAAAAATAGACCATCACTTATAAGAATTACAACTTGTTCCAAATACACTTATAAGATTTATATTGAACATTTTATCTACATTCATACAATATGTCATAAAATTTCATGAACAATGGACACCATATAACAATATACTGTATCATATAAATAATATATGCCTTTAACGTTTCAGTGTTTACATAATACTAACAGTGTACCAATTAATCATAACCAAAAGTACATGAAAATGAATAAAGAAATTAAAGTTTTTCTTCATCACATAACCTTCAACATTAACTCTAATATATTCAACTTAAAATTACTAAAGTCCTTGTGATAATAATTTAAAACTTGGACCTTCGAACCCTTGACTAATGATCTCTAATTTTTCCTTCTTTGACTCTGTGGATCCAAATTTGGTTGTGAAGGGTGACCTCAATATTTTTTATGCTTGATTTCCTCTCCTTAGGCTCCTCCTTACTGCTTGCTTGTAAGCAAAAATTTCTCTCTCTTTCCTGATTATTCATTCCAATTTTATCATGGTATATAGAATATAGTATATCATATATTTAAAACATTTATCTTATACATACTTTTATTGTATTATTTTTCATAACTCCTCTTTGCTGATTATATTTTTTTTCCCAATTTCTTTGTCTGCAACAAACATTATAAACATAAATCCAATGCTTTTTTTTACTGATACATAAATGATGTAAGAAAAGTAATAACCTTCATTTTCAGTGTTTCTTTTTCTATTTGTTCTACTTCCTTAGTAGTGTTGTGTTATATATCATGTCATCCAAGCTCTCATTTTTTCCATCCTGTTAATAAAAAATATATACAAAATAGTATATATATACATTTACATATGTGTTTCAAATAAAAAAAACTTTACATATACTAGTCATAACAACATACCCTTGCAGCTTTATTGTCACTATTTCTTATTATAGTTCTGTCCCCTTCTTCATCCTTATTAATATTTCCTGTATTACCATCTTCTCCATCGTCCACCAATTTGTCCATCACGATCCTCATCCCTATCTTCCAAATTTTCTTCTTCAATAATTGAAGTACTTTTATTAGTCAATGTTTTTTTTAATCTCTTCAACCTCCCCAATCATTTTGTCCAGTTTATTATTTAATTTTTCATTGTTTGCCATCATCATTTCCTGAAATTTTAGGAAATACTCAGGAATCTGAGTGTTAATACCCTCAGATTCTTTAGAGCATTCTCCTTTTTCGAAATTTCTTGTTTCGGTACCATGAAACATACTTCCTTCCATGAAATCTTCATCAGGAAACAACCCCTTGAACACAAACTATTGCAGTAATTTAAAACGTATTATACATAAGTATATTTTTGTATTTTGTATATATACAGATTTAATTTAATGATTTTACAATTTACTTAAACTTAGTACATTACCTTATCATTGTCAAATACCCTTTCAGCCAATTTCTTCCACTCTGGATGTGTGTTAACAACTCAGTTTAGCATGCATAAATTGTTATCACCAACTCTTTTAGCACAGAACATGGAAGGTCCACTCAATAGTGGTATACATTCATATGCCCAAACCAAAAGTACATAAGCAAATTGAGAAATTCCAACTGCTAGAGCTGAAGGGTTTTTGATAGACTTCTTGATTGAATCTATCACAACGTGATACCCTATTCTCCCCCATGGGTAAGTATCAAATTGGATTTAATCATCAACCAATTTTATGTGCTCAATATCTACCCTAGTTGTTAATTGTTTTCCTAGTAGAAAGTTTTTTAGGAAGTATATTTTTTCCATCTTCACTTTGTCTTCATCTTTTACTTTTTCTGAGTCATTGAAGATATATGCCAACCTTGACCTCGGTATACTATCCTTATTTCTGAAATACTTTCCAAAAAATCTACCATTCAGTTTGTCCATGTTAACTTGTGGTAATGATCCACAATTCAATCCAGTTATTGCTTCATATTCTCTTATCCCAAACTTAGCTATATTACCTTCAAAGTTGAACCAAAGTTCATCTTCCTTTGTCAAGGTACATTGCCGTTTTATAATATGATATAGCAATTGTCTTTGGAATTTGGTTATTTTTAAATCAAGGAAAGAACCAAAGGGAGAACTCCTAAACATGTCTATCTGTTCCCTATTTAGTTTTTTTTTATGTTTGTAATCACATCTAAACGTGTATATATACTATGTTTCTGTGATCTAGACCATTTATTCCTTTTTAGGATTAATGATGCAACTTGCAAACATTCATAATAAGACATATTATTATTCATGCCTTATTATATCTATTTTACAACATTTATGATATATGACAAAAAAATACCTCGTTTAAATCATTATTTGCATCCCTCTTTTCTGTAGTCCTATTTTTCATATTTGCTTTCTGTGAACATTATAAATATTCAATACAATATAATAAATCATAATTATAAGTCAGTGTATGTATCAAATGATATATATGAGTATATATATAAAATACCTTTTTTGGTTCTACACTTCTTTTCATACATTTTTGCACTTTCGTTTTCTTTACTGTATTTGATTTCTCTACACTTCTTTTCAAACCTTCTTGCACTTTTCTTGTCTTTCTAGTATGTACTTCTTTTGCTTTGTCCTGAACTGCTAACTTTCTCTTCTTCATCTGAGTTTTTTAAAATATTCTTTTCTTCTTTTTCATTTCTCTATACAACTTTCTTTTAATTATCAGTACATTATCCTGTCAAATATACATTATTTATGTCAAATATACCTATAACTACTTAACCATAATAATTAAAATAATATTGCTTCCAATAAAATATACCTCATCGGATTCAGAACTTTCTTCGAAACGTAGTTCAGTGTTCTTTTATCCTTCTGATGTTTAATCTACCATCATATACCAATACATTAATAAATATACCTCATGTCAGAGTCTAATTATTCTGGTTTATAAAATATATACAACAATGTTTATATATAGACAGATTAACTAACCTCTTATAACATTAGGTTTATAACATATATACAACAATTTTTATATATATACAGATTGAATAACCTCTCTTTCTTGTGCATCCATTTTTTGAACAGACATTTCTACCTCTATTTTTCTTTCCATTGCTAAGTTCTCATTGTAGAGAACAATTTGAGTACCATTTGGTCCTGTTATATCATATTCATACTCACTTGGGTACACTGTTTGTATAGGTTTGTGTTTCATTTGATTATCTTCATAAGCCTCTTGAGAACTGGTTATCTTTTCATCCGATGATATAGATGAATACAATATAATTAAAATATATATGCATATTAAACATCAATAAAGTAACATCTTATAAGAGTTAATATTTAATATACCTCAACATCATCGATAATATTGGATTATCTTCGTTTGATCCTACTTTCTTACTCCTGGACCCAAGACATCTTTCACTTCGTCATACCATTTTTTGCACTGCCAACATTTAACATATGTAAAGCACATTGCATTGTCAATCAACCTAGAGTAATTATTTGTTACATATTTAAATCACAATGTAAGTTAAAGAAACTCAGATTACATTTTAGTTACGCCCTAACATTCACAATCCAGTTGTTTTTATAACTTAGATTCTCAATAAACACTAGAATATGTCACAATCAAAAGTACATTTTTGATTTTGGTCCACAATTCGAACATCTAAAATATTTCCAATGAACCTAATGTTTATACTCAATTTTTGTAGGAAAATAACGAAATGCGACGGTCCTAGAAAGTTATTTTTTTCACGTCGAAACCTCAATAAACCCTAGAATCTTCCACATGCAAAATTACAGTTTTGTTTCTTTGCATATTAGTCGAATATCTTCAATATACGTAATATACCTAATGTTTTGTATGGATTGAATATATATAACCTAACCTCAAAATTTCTTCCCATTTTTTATCGAAAAAGTAATAAGTTGTCAGTCGTCGATTGTCTTCTTCTTCACTGTCTAAAACTCTGATATTTCTCAATTAGAACATGTTCTTCTGCGATTACAATGGAGGTAGGATGAAGTGGTTTTCGTATATGGAAAGTGAGAAAACGTTTTCACTACTTTTCAAAACTGTAAAGCCCACAATCTTTTCCATTTCTTTTTTTTAAATTATAAATCAATTAAATAATACAAAATTGACAAAGATGTAATTTGAGCCTATATTTGTGTAATATAGTGGCCCATTTGAGATTTTCGTAAAAATTATTAGTAAATTGGTTTTTTCTTGTATTATCATATATCAATTTAGGCTATATGAGTTAAAGACCCTAAACTTAATTATCAAAATCCAATAAAAATACAACTATCACAATATTTGCTGTGATGATGTAGCACAATTTAATTGGTCAAAATTTTTTGTTCAACAAATGTCCATTTTCGAGATTCGTGCACGTGTATGAGTGGGTGAATCTCGAAAATGATACGCTAAAACCAAAAGGTACAAGTGATTTGTCTCTGACATTGGTTCTAGCTAATATGCGCAATTGATTACATTATGCATTTGGGACATAAGCATGATTAAAATTTGATATAAGGTTTGATGAATTCTGATTTTTTTCTTTTGGAATTTAATTGGAGGTGAAAATTGGAATATTGCCAACTGTCCCAATTCAACCCCATTTTTTGTTTTTGTTTTTTGTACTCTTTTTTTAATTAAATTATTTTGTTAAGACTAAGTAATCGACAAAAATGTTTTAAAATTTTACATTTCACATTTTACAAAGAAAATAAAAAATTAAACAATTTCACATAATGTTATTAAAAAAAAAGCTAATATCTTAAATGAAAATGATAACATTTTGTAAAATATTAATATGAAAGAAAAAAGAACTTAAAAAAAAGGTAAAATTATTAATAATATATATATATATATATATATATATATATATATTATTCTATATTATTTTATTTATTTTTAACCACTTTTAAACGGATAAAGAGAGATAATTTATTTATTATTTATTTTCTTTTATTTTTCAAATGGATAACTTAAAATAAATGCTCCATATCATCTTTATTCTCAAAAAGATCTAAATGAAGATTGATAGCAAAATCAGTTAATTTAATAGTCAATCTTCGTTCCTCTCTTTTAAATAGGTGAAGATGCAGGTCAAAGAAAGCAAAAAAAAAAAAAAAAAAATCGTTCATCAATCCACTGTTCAAGAAAAAAATTGTTGTAGCCTGCTTTTTTTTTTCTTTTTTCGCCGATGCTTTCTTTTCGTTGCCGATCTTCTTTACCAAAGGTTTTTTTCGACTATCGGTCTTCTCTGTCACTGCTTTCTTTTCGCTGTACGATAGGATCGCCAGCCCCTTTTTGTTTTCAATTTTTTCACTTTTTTTTTGGTTTAAGAACTCGTCGGAGGGGAGATGAAGAAGTGGGGAAAAGAAAAAAGAAAAGAACAAGATAAGAGAAAGGAGAATAAAAAAAAAGAAACGAATGAGAGAAATAGAGAAAAGAAAAGAGAGAACTGAAGAAAAAGAACAAAGAGAGGAAGGAGAGTAAAAAAAGAAAAAGAAAGAAAAAAAAATGGGAGGGGGGCGACGGGTAGGTGAAAGAAAAAGGAGAAATAGGGATTTTTTTTTAAAATTTGATATAATTGTTTATTTTTAGTTATTTTTTTATTATTATTACTCTTTTCTTTCTTTCTTTTCTTTTATATTTATTGATTCTTTTTTTTTAATTCTAATTGTTTTCTTTACTAGTTTCCTTAAAAAAAAAACAAACTCTTATATTATTATTGTTGTTTTTTTTAAATCAAATTGCTACTAACCTCTTTTTTTTTTTTTAACCTAACTCTTAACTTACTAATTAATTAATTTTTTTCTCAGGTTTAGTAGCTAATTGAACCAACTTGCAAGAAGGCTTCATGAAAGGTTAAAGCCTATTTTTTTTACTATCAATGACTTCTTCTTCTTTTTTTTTTTTGCTATTTTTTTAAGGTCCTATGTAAGTATCTTGGTTTGATCGACATTCTGGCTTCTTGGGTTTGTACATGATAGATGATGCAACTCTATCATGACGCCCACTACTGCGATTTCTCGAGTTTATACATGATAGACGATGCAACTCTATCATGACGTCCACTACTGTGACTTTTTGGGTTTGTACATGATAAACGATGTAACTCTATCGTGGTGTCCACTATTGCGACTTCTTGGGTTTGTATATGATAAACGATGCAACTCTATCATGACATCCACTACTGTGACTTCTTAGGTTTGTACATGATAGACAATGCAACTCTATCACGACACACACATCTGTGGCTTCTTGGATTTGTACACGATAGACGATGCAACTCTATCATGGCATCCACGATTGTAGCTTCTTGGATTTGTACATGATAGAAAATGCAACTCTATCATGGTGCCCACTGCTGCGACTTCTTGCCAGCTAGAATTTCATGATATTTGTTTTCATATTCTTTCTTTTGAGACCAATTAGCCAACACTAACTCTCTTTTGGTGATTTTTTTGTAGAACAATGGTTTACTAAACAGAACGATTCGTGAATTAAAATAGGAATTTGTAATACTTTCTGACAAAAATCAACCAAGAGACGATGGGCTTAGTCTTCTTATGGAGAAGTTGTGGACTGACCTTTTTGTAGATTGGCCACGTTTAGACAACAACTTGATTCTTTTCAAATTATCTGTAGAGATAGCTTTGTTTGAGAGAAAGAACGCATGAGTGTTGCAATCCTCCATCCATGATAAGGCTCCTACTTATGAAAGAGTACTCACTCTCGGACATCGTGTAATCGAAGGTCAAACACGTTGGAGTGCTGTGACTAAAGTCCGTAGAGAGTTTTTCTTTACTGACTGCTATTGGGAGTGGCTAGAGTTTGTAGTTGGTCGAAATTCACGATTTCTCTACAATGCTCATTTATTTGGTGTCGTGACAACCTCTTTGTACACATATGATCATAATAGTGATGTGGTTCAAGCATTTTGTGAAGCGTGGTGTCCTTCGACTAATACTTTTCATACCATGGTAAACGAGTTATCCATTCTCTGTGGGACCTGTGGTCATTTGGGGGTCTTTTGATTAAAGAAAATTTCTATGAGGAAATCATCCCTTCCTATAAAGAATTAACCTCTTCACGAGATAAGAAAACTATCTTTCGGCGACATGTTTGTATTTTTTTCAGGCATATTATTCAATAATTTGTATGTAGAGGGATGACCACACGACCTCTTCCAAGAATGACTCCCAAGTGACTATTAGCTCATAGATTTCATTTTGGTACCTCGAATCTAATAGCTACGATAAGCCCGTTGCACGGGAAGCAAAAGAAGGAATAACACTCTAAATCTACTTAAACCTTGATGGCTTGAAGATCTAATCTCGAGAATGGTCATGTAGAGAAAATATGTTATTTGCAGAACTTGACATAAGGGACGATTTGAAGGATGCGACATATTTAGCTGCCTTCTTATCTTGTTGGTTATGCTTCTTCGTGTTTTCGCAGAATTGATCATTTCTTCACCCTAGTGTATTTAAGATTGCAAGCTTAATGACCGACAGATCTATCTATAATTTTGAAGTCCTAGTTTTGGCCAACATTTATCATGGACTAAGTTCGGTAACTAAAGCCTTGAACCTAGTAGGACGCATGGACTTTCACTTTCCTATGCATTACATCCATGGCTTGTTAGCTCATTATTTTGGCACCCATTACCCATTTCTGAAAGAAGTTTGAGGTCCTAAGATGGCTAACTTTTTTGGCAAAGGCAAGTCTATTTAGTTTGGAGAATTTGTGGCACGAGAACTGATTCATAATGGTACAAGAACTTAGTGGCATGCGAGTCTTCAGAACCGAAATAAACATGAACGCATGACTGATACTCGCGATTCATCATTTCTACAGACTTTCTATTTTGCAAGCATGAGTTCCTGCTACCTGTTATCCCGCTGTTGGAATATTTAGATCGTAACATCTTACAGTCCGTATCAATTTGGGTGGAAGTTTGACTTTTACCAGGATATCTCCAATGATATAAGGGGCATGATACACTTGCGATCACACTTAATAATATATTAATCATTGGAGGCAGTGTGTGAGGCGTAACACTTTATCTGAGTTATAGTTGCATGCCCGTTTGTTAGAGCCTTGCAAGCATGTTATGCAACAATTTAAAAATTGGTGGGTCACAAAGCATGAGACCTATTTTGAGGACAACAGACATATTTGGTGAGTAGTGTCATTCCTCTCCCATCGTAACCAAAACTACCCAAAAACTGAAGGAGCAACGAGAGTGGTAAGTAAATCGCTTGGTTGAAGCGATGACTCCTATTCTCGATAGAAAGGTGATGGAGCATAAAGATAAGAGTGACAACAGCAAAAGTGATCTTCATTAGAAAAGACCTTTGAAGGAAGAGAAGGTATCAGGTATCGGGTGATGACTCCTATGGGAATTCCTGATGTTCCACCACTGGTTTGCATATTTTCTTTCTTTAAATTTTTTTATTGTTTATCTTTTTCGTAAGTGATTTATCTACTACTTATTTTTGCAGTCACTTTTGAACGATCATCTTGAAGGACTTATAGATGTAGACAGTGATAAGTCTCTAATAGGACCTCATATAACTGATACGACCATTGAGAAAGTTGGTATTTCGAAAATACTAGTGGTAAAACCAGCCAAACAATCTTTGTGTCGATCTGTACTTCTCAAAGAGATTCATCGGGGCAAGATGAAAGTAAGTGGCAAAGACATCGAGAGTCCTCCATCTAGAGGAGGTACCTATCCCACAACGCCTTCAGCAAAGATTACATCCATGCATGCTTCTCTCAAGATTTTTGAGCCGCCTCTAGGCACCTGTATGAAACAAACAGCAGAACACCCTGAGCCTTCTTAGTGGATTGGTGAAAATGTAGTTTCAAACTTCTTTAAGAAAACAGACTTGTGTATGTGGGGAGACATTCAAGACAAGATCATGCACACTCCTTTTGAATATATCCCAAGACTTAGGCCAGAAATAGCAATAGTTCTCTTAGGAATTACGAAGATTCATGCAGAAGGCTTGACTCCTCTTGAAGAATATTTGAATAGTTACCTTAATAGGGTAGACAGTTTCAACGATGTACAATCTTCATGTTCTGCACAATTGCAGTCGACAGATAAGGCTTGTCAGTTAGAGGAGAAGACTTCTGCTATTAAGGAAGCCTTAACTTTGATGGACCAATTATGAGGAGATGTTAGAGTCATTCATGAGAGGGTTACAAAGTTATCTTTGGAAAAGAAGGAACTAGGGAGCAAACTTTAAAGTATAAATTTTGAGTCTGCACAGCTGAAGATCTTATCTGATGAGAAAAAATGAGGCCATAAACAAGCAAGAGCTAGTAGTTGCCAAAATTTAAGACGAAGTCAACACCCTCGAAAGCTCTCATGCTATAACTGAAGAAGCAATAGAGGCCCTAGGTACAGTTCGCAAGAGTATGGAGGTTGCACGTGGAGAATTTAAGAACTTTAAGTGGAAACTTTGATTTTGCCTCCTTTGCCCTTTTTTTTTTGTTGCAATCTTTGTAAATGCCATATGATTTTTTTTTATTCTAGTGTGATTGTCCATAAATCTTGTATCGCTTACATGTGAGATGATAGTGAAGCATGATATTTGTTTTTTGCATGCGACTGAACTTAAAGTGAACTTTAAACTGCCTACATACCCTTTTTATAACATAGAGATCAAGTCATAACGTAGTTTAATTGATTTACTTTTTACAAAACAAAATTAAGCATAAAACTTCTTGAGAAACTTATGCTCCATTCGTGAAAACTTCTTTGATGATGTAGGTTCCATCCCATTTAGTTGTGAACTTATTCTTCGTATGTCTCATTGTGATGGTAGGTCTTGTTACTACAAGCACTAACTCATCAATCTGAAAAGATCGAGGCTTTACAAGTTTATCAAAAGCCTTAGGCGTTCGTGCTTGATAACATTTGAGTGCTTGTTGAGCTTGTAGTCTCTTTTCATCCAGTGCTTCTAACTCTTGAAGGTAGTCTTGCATTGTCTTCAGTAGTTAGCCCCTTTTGAATTACCATTCTCAAAGATGAAATTTCTCTCTCTAGCGGGAGTATTACTTTTACTTCGTAAACTAAAGAATAAGGTGTAACATCAGTAGGAGTACGATAGGTAGTTTGATAGGTCCATAATGCTTCCCCAATCTTTTCTTGTCAATCTCTTTTTTTCTTAGAGACCACCTTCTTCAGAAGATTGCATAAAGTTTTGTTGAATGCTTCTGCCAGTCCATAAAAGACTTGTACTATTTAAAGTTAAACTTCTTTCACAACTTATGCATCAGAGTGTTAGTAAATTGTCTTCCATTATCAATCAAGATGCAATGAGGAATACCATATCAATAAATGATGTATGATCAAACAAAGTTTATAATGTTTTCCTTCTTTGCTTCTCTTAATGACACAACTTTAGACCATCTAGAAAAATAATCAGTTTTTGCAAGGATGTAAGAATGACTAGCTGGTGACTTAGTCGTGAACGGTCTAACCAAGTCGAGTCTCCAAGCTTCAAAAGGCCACGAGTCTATGGTTGGATGAAGAGGCTCTGGTGGTTGATGTATAAAATTTGCATGGAATTGGCAGGCTTCACAATGCTTCACATAATGCATTGAGTCATGGATGATAATGGGCCAATAGTAACCCATTCTTTTAAACTAATGTTGGAGTTTTGGACCAGATTAGTGAGCACCACAGATACCTGAATGTGTTTCTTCTAAGGTCTTTGCCCATTCCTCTTTTCCCAGACACAACAGAAAAAGACCTTCAAATGAGCGTCGATAAAGTGTTTTGTTGTAATAAATAAATGCGCAGCTCTTCTTCGCATCTCAGCTCGATGTCGAAGATCAATGGGAAGTTTTTCGTGCTTCAGATAACCTATAATGGACTGACGCTTATCTTTTTCATCAATTGCATACATAAATATCATATCGGTTCCTTCGTATTGACTTTCAATTAAGGGAAAAATCCACTTTTGGCTAAGAGAAATGTTTATTAGCACATCTTTTGAGATTGTTAAAGCCGTGGCCAAATTTGCTAGAGCATCAACTTTCTTATTTTCTAATCTCGATAGATGCTCCAATATTATGCCATCGAATTTGTCCATCAATCTTCTAGTATAAATGAAGTAGGACTTCAGATCTTAATGTTTGACCTTGTATGATAGGAAAGCTGATTTATGTCTAGCTTTGAAGCACTGAATACTTCTATGTATGTTATGGAAAATTTTAAAGTCATTTGTAGGTCAATAACGTGGACTTGGTATTCAGCAACATTATTTGAACACAATTCACTGAGTGTGAAGCTATATAACAACATATGTTTCTTTGGAGAGATGAAGACAATGCCAACACCAACTTCAGTTCTTCGTGCTGCACCATCAAAGAACATGGTCCAAGGCTCCATGATTTCGAAAAACAAGACTTTCTCATCAGGTAAGTTTTCACATAATTCCCAATTTGATGGAATTGGATGATCAACTAAGAAATCTGCCAGTGCTTGGCCTTTTACTGCTTTCTGAGAAGTATACACAATATCATATTGTTGGAGTATAATTGCCTATTTAGCGAGGCATCCCGAGATGATCGACCTTGATAAGATATATTTAACAAGGTCGACCTTTTCCACTAAATTTATAGTAAAGACTTACATATAATGTCTTAGTGTATCTATTGCAAAGAAAAGAGCGAGACACATTTCCTAAAATGGAGAATAATTCAATTTAGCTCTGGTCAAAGTTCTATTTAAATAGTAGAGTGCACATTCCTTACCCTTGTCCTTTTCTTGTGCAAGTAATGCTTCAAGCGAATCTTCTTGAGCTGCAATATACAATACCAATGACTTTCTAGCTGTAGGCGCACTCAAAATTGAAGGGTTGAGCAAATAATTCTTTATGCTATTGAATGCATTTTGGCATGACTGATCCCAATCAAAGACTGAATTCTTCTTCATCAATCTTTGTAATGATTGACATCGACTCACAAGACTAGATATAAATCTTCGGATGTAAGCCAAATGACTTTGCAACCTTCTCAACTCATGCAGATTTTTTGGACTTGACATCTTCTGGATAACATCAATTTTTTAGTGATAAACTTTAATTCCACGACGCCTCACGACAAATCCTAGAAACTTTCTTGAGGTTACACTGAATGCACACTTAAGAGGGTTCATTCTTAGCTGATATTTTCTTAGACGATGAAGTACAAGCTTCAGGGCTTTCAGGTGGCCACATTTCCTCTTGGATTTTACTACAAGATCGTCAACATAACATTCGATGTGTTTATGTAGCATATCATAAAAAATCCTTTGCATAGTGCATTGGTATATGGCACTTGCATTTTTTAATCTTATAGGCATTACCTTATAACAATATATACCTTTTGGAGTTCTAAAAGTTGTCTTTTCTTCATCCTTAAGAGCCATTCGAATCGATTATATCTTGATGACCCATCCATGAAAGATAAAGATTTATGTCTTGAAGTCACCTCTACCATGATTTCCATGATAGACAAGGAAAAATCATCCTATGGGCATGCATTATTTAGGTCGTGAAATTTAACACAAACACGTAAATGACCATTCTTCTTCCTTATTGGAACAATATTAGCTATCCGTGTTGGGTACTTGATTTCACGAATAAATCTAGCTTCAATAAGCTTATTTACCTATTCTTTAATTTAAGAAATGAGTTCGGATCGAAATCGTCACTCGACTTGCTTGACGGATCGATGCTCTTGTTTGATTGCGAAATGATGAACGACCACCTGTGGATCGAGTCCAGGCATTTCCTTATATGATAATGCAAAGATATCTTTGTACGCTTTTAGTAAGTTGACATACTCGTTTTCGTCATCATCAGAGAGTTAGGCACTTATGAAGGTTAGACGAGGATCTTCTATCGTACCAGGATTGACTTCCTTTAACTCATCAATCGTTGATGGACTCCATCCTCAAGTGATAATGGAGTGGCTTCAACATCTTCATCAAACGTCTCATAGTTAGATGCCTCCTTTTTCGTAACATGGCCATAACTTACCACATCTACTTCATCTTCTGGTTTATTATTTTCAGGTGGAATAAAAACAAAATTCTGTTGTTTTACTTTTAATTAACCCTCTGTATTCACTGAGACAAACATTTTTTTCTTTATTATGGATGGAACTGCATTACAAATTTTCTCGTCCTTTGTTGCTAAATCGTATTTGCTTGAAACGACTACAAAAGGTTTCTTTTGCCCTCTTGTTAGTGACATGCTTAACCTTTTGAAGGCAGATTCTCTTGTGTCCGGAGTTAGGCTTGCAGATTGTACTTTCTTTGAAGTTGCATTTAACCTTTAAAAGGCAGATAATCGAGTAGAACCAGAAGTTGAACCTTGACTCTTATCTTCCACTGTTGGTGTATTCAATTTCTGGAACACTAAAGGACGTGCAGCAGGAGAAGTGATTCAGTCAAAAATAGAATTCCTTTGACTTTGACTTTGACTTTTTTCCACCTTCTTCAGAATCTTTGCTTTCTTCAAAAGTAATGTGGCATGTACTTGCAACTTTTGTTTTTCCTTTATCTAATATTCGAATCGGTTTGGAAGACTTATATCCAACCCCAACTCTCGAATTAGGTATAGAATATCCTTGCTTTTGGAGCTTCTTTTGCATAGGGAATAGTCCAGGCGTTTCATAGAATATTTTCATGCTTTTAACCTCTGTGCGAGTTGTAAAGTCATAACCCACCTTTGCCATCAACTTATATGCTTTTGGGTCAAACCCTTCAATTGTTCGTTTTTCTTAAAGAAATGCATCTACGACCTTTTTTCATTTCTTTTTGTTTCTCCTTTGTCTATCTTGACAAGGGGTATGGTGAAGATTTCCTTTAATAATTTGATGCTTCCGATCGTCAAGTTTTTTGAATATTCTACAAACGGTGATTCTCCCTTCTTACGTCAAGATAAAGGAACATAGTGTAAAATAGGGGATTTTACGACTTTTTCTTGTGGGATTGCCATCTTTTCTTGTGGGTTATTGATTCATCATTCTTTTGACCATTGAGTGCATCCCCTTCATTTGACCTCTTTGTTGTGATCTTTATTTGCTTGAGCTTACAGATGGCTTTGGCTAAACGAACTTAGGATGATATGACTACACTTACATCATCATCTTTTGTGTAAAATTTGGCATCTGCAAAGTGCTACTTAGCCTCTCAGAATGGCTTAGTGTCAGCATCAACCTTCCTAATTCCCTGTTTGTAAAATTTAAAACATTGATGGAGTGTGGAGGTTACCACTCCATTTTCATGTATCCATGGACGCCCTAACAAGATCTTATAAGTGGTCCTCGAATCAATCACATGAAATATTGCAGTTGCTTGTAAATCCCCTATGATAATTTCTAAACGAACAGTGCCTATCGCCCGTTGTGCTCCTTGATTGAAACCGTG
>JBBPDI010074785.1:0-15503 GCA_037974545.1 Cucumis variabilis | reverse complement strand
TGAAGATTAAAAAAAGTTATGAACGTTTTCACTATAAGCAAGAAATAAACTCTTTATGTTGCTAATGAACTTATCTTGATTTATAGGAAGCTCTGATAAACCAGAAATATCATTTATCCATATAAGGGCACGTCCCTCGTCCCCTAAATGGGATCAGAGCCAGAGCTCAATTTTCTTTTCTTAACTTCTCTCCCATGGAGTAAACTCCTTTCTGAGTCTGGGAGGATGGTAGTTAATATCTAATCTTATTCTTTTATTCTTTATTTTTAGTAATCTTTTCTTTATCTAAATTTATTTATTATTATTTGTCTCTCTATTTTAAAGGATTTTCTGGAGACGATTAATCTAATTTCATAATCGTTTATTCTTATAAGTTTGAGTATGACTTGGTCATCCTGCAAACTTTGAACAAAACGATGCATGAATTTAGATGAAACTAACGTCTTTTTATCATTTAAAATAAGATCGATCGATGAATAATAATTAAGAAAAGATGAAAAGAGAAAAGATTATTCCTAATAAAGAATTATAAGAATAATTTTAGAGGATAAGTATCAAAGCTCCAAGTCTCTTTTCTCTCTCTCTATGCTTTCTAAACTTAAAAAGAAATTCTCCCTAAATTCCCCTGTTATTGAAACTTCTTCTTCTTCAAATAATTCCAGACTCGATTTTGAGAATTTAAATCAAACTCTATCAAAACACAGCAAGATAGAGAATCAATTATCTCAGATTGAGAATAGACTCCAAAATTGGTCTATTCCCAAACTTGAGCCCAAAGAGATTTATGCTCATCCTTTCTTTAACTTTAAAAAAAAAGGATATAATAAGAATCTTAGAAGAAAATATTCCAGTAAGTGAAAACTTTTTGGAATATCGTCTTCTTGAAAACGAAAACATCGAGCTATGTCGCAGACATAAATATAGATATCTGCACATAGGGTATATTCAAGTAGCCATCAAACCACTCTTCAGAACGGGACTAGATGTTCCTATCTATATACTATAAACCATTTAAGCTATGACTCAAACTTGATCCACTTTTATGTCTGTACATAAAGTTCAAGTCTACATAATAGCCTCAGAACATTAGTTTATTGGCTTTCAGATTATAGTATCAATAAGACGATTTTATTTAACAGAATTTTGAATACAAACTACGAGTTTTAGGACATAAATTCCAACACAAAAGAAATTGTGGTTTTCACCTCTTCTATAATCCTCTGGCATTTGTTGAGTTTTTCTTGTTGTTTGAGAATACTAGATTGTATAATGAAATTTGTTTTTGAAGTCAAAAAATCAATCTGCCACCAACATGAAGAGTAGAATAAGTAATCTCTTCGATACCTTAAAATTCAAAATTCAGAAGTATAACAAGAATATATTTTCATGGATAAAGAAGATATCAAGGTAAACAAAATTGACACCATTCTCCACAAAATTTGCAAAGTGGCATTCAAACAATCCTTATGTAAAATTATAATACAATCAACATAATAATAATCTGAACAATAAATTAGAAATTACTGCATCCAAGAAAAATTGTTACTTATAGTATATTGTAAAAATTAAACCCTAAAAACATCAGAAACAGAAGGCAAACTCGTAGCAACAAGTTCAATCAAGCAAAAGATATAGACACCAAGATATATTACAGTGGTTCCGTAACAACCCAAAATCTTAACACTGACTTAGGGAACATTACCAAAACTTGATCAGTAACTAACTCTACTATCTCTAATACTTTAGAGAGATTTTAACGCCATTACCCCTAAAAATAAATAGTACTAATCTTACAACACCTGTTAAACAAACAATTAACTTTTAATTCAACAAGTTTTGTAATGTACACCATTTTCTAAAGGGATCTAGTTCATTGTGGCAAGACAAGAGGCTCATAACTCATGTTTGACAAGACTAAAGTGTTAACATCGTCTCAACTTCTAAAGAGTACCTCCTTATTCTTTTTCAACTCTATCTAGTCTAGGTTTGGACTAAGTGCATCATAGGCAAGTTACAGCAAAGAAGCAAAGGAAGACAAAGCTAGAAAAGCATCCATGCACCTTTTTATTATACATGCAATCAAACATTCATAACATACATACCATTTTCTCAATCAAGCATTCACATCTCAATATGGTATGGCTAAAAAAGGGCTTAAAACAAAAAGGACAGCAGCCCAAGCCTGTGAAGAAATTATAGAATAAAAGGGTTAGTGAAAAAACACAACAAATCATTTCAAAACATTCTTATGCAAGCAAATCAAGCATGAGGAAATGCACCCAACATAGAATTAGAGCAAATAAAAGACGAACCAAAAGAACGAAGAACGATGTTCCAAAAATTTAAAGAGCATGCACAATACCCAACCAACTATCTTCTTAGTTCCACCAAAAAGGATAATCCAAGCCAAAGCATCCAACATAGAATTAGAGCAAATAAAAAATGAAACCAAAATAACGAAGAAAAATGTTCCAAAAATTAGCAGCAAAAGGGCAGTGTAGAAGCAAATGAATATGAGATACAGATGTTGGCGAGACATGAGACACCAAGAAGAATAACATATAGAAAGCATATGACAGCTGGAAATGAATTTTTTAGATATTTTTAGGGTAAATATGACGCTGCAAATGAATTTGTTTTTTTTATCTTTCTAGGGTAACGATCTTTCCAAATTGCAGAATAAAGATCATGCAAATAGCTACCTATTGCACCCACCAAATCATTCATAAGAGATTTAAGTTTAACAGTAAAGACCAGAGATGGATCAAACTGTTACACCATTGTTAAAAAGAAGAAAAGAAGGCCTATAGAAAGGAACCTACCGAATCAGTAAGCAGTGCATTGTTGAACTCAACAATCTTTATTAGTATCCCATCAAACTGAGCAACATCAAACACAAGGACTCCTTTCTGAAAATGAATTATCTGTAAGGAAAAAAACACAGCAAAACAAATAAGTAAGCCATACAAGAAAATCGTTCAAACTACTTTAAAGATACAAGTTTTATAACCAGCAACACGTTGTACAATTAACTTGAGAACTTTATAATTAGTCAATATAAAGATACATCACTAACTAAAAGATTTTTTCCTTTTTTAAAAAAATGGGCGCACATTAATAGTTAATCAAAGAGAAGATTTAAAAAATAAGCAGATGTTACAAAAAGGGTACTCATTGGCATTGATTTTCAGATCGTGACTACAAAAGTTTGGCAAAATAGAACATCAAGAAGAAGCCATCAATGTGTTTTGAACTAAGTTGAAATTTATAATCAAACAATGACTAAGAAATGTGAGAACAAATGATAAACCTAAAATAACCTCAATTAACTTTAATTAATAAACCAAAAAGAAAAATGTCAGCAAACAAGCCAGATGGATAAAAGCTAGGAAGCACAAATATCAACATCTGTGACACGCGAATTTAAAAAAAAAAAAGTAGCAAACGACATGTTGGGGACATTATTTTTTATTATAAACATTAAATATATGTCATACATATAAACATATTGTGAGATATTTCATTTTAAAACATCAAAATAACAAGTTAAACACGATAGAATTCATGAATTTATGCATGAAGGTTTGGATGGAAATGTTTCGGTGTGAAGGTTTGGGCGTGAAAAAATGAGGGATATCATGACTGTGGAAGGTCTATTTTTTATGAAACGTGTTAGAGTTAGTAGGCTTGTTGTATGTTGAAAACCCAAAGGTAGTTTTGTAATTTATGTTACCCTAATTATTCTTTCCCTTTTTAATTAGGCTCTTGTTGCCTATTAAGTTTTCCTAGAAAACTCTCTCCTGTGGTTTTTCTCCCTGTATTATGGTTTCCACGTAAATATTGTGTTAGTTATTTGTTGTTACTTTCAATAAAAAGAAAATGAAAGAGAATAATAGTAAGCGTAAAATGTGGGGTTGATGATTTGTCTTTGGGTTGGGCATTTGGGCTTTTAAAATGTTAGTTTTAGTTCATTTTTTCTTCTCAAACCTGCACCATCCGTATTCCAGAAGTGTCCCAGCTATGTCTGGGCATGTCTGAAATTAAAAAAATAATTGACGCACCAGCTGGCATGTCAGTGTCAAAAGTGTCAATGCTTCTTAGGATAAAAGTGAAGGTGAAGAAAATAGACCGAGGGTTGCTACCATGCACCAACTAGCATATAGTTCTACTAACTTATATCTACTCTTTTAATCTCCATCGTGAGGCATACTTTCTTAAACTAGGGTTTTGGGGGCATCCAAAGTCATACTAAAAAGGCACCCAATTGATGAACCCTAATGGCAAAGACAGATGAGAGGGTTATTCAATCAAGTTAACATTTCTAGGAATGGTATACAAATTAAACAATCATAATCCCCAATGACATAATAGCATACCTTAGGAATGTGCTTGAAAATTGGTTTTCGTGATTCAGCTGTTAAAGAAAAGGAATATGCAAAGATTAGAGGCTCAAAATTCATAAAGATTTACTACAAAGGACTGATTTAATATAAACTTGAATTTGATTCTTCACACTATCCTTGACTTTGGTTTGAAGCTTGCATGGATAAACCTCTTCATTCCTTTTTCATTGATGATTCATCCTTGTTCTTTAAAATCAAAGAAACTTCTCTCAATTTTATTTATTTAGTAAATTAGGATACTTATAATAAGTGTATTTTTTTAAACTCTTTTGGTAGTTTAAGTCTTGAGTGTATTTTCAAGGGTATTTTTATATAAAGTACAAGGTTTAGGGATATTATGTATAATTTAGCCTTGAAATTTCCCAAACATGCATCTAATCAAAATTTCAAAATCAATTGTATACTTATCGAACCTCATTAACAAAGGGTATGTTTCTAATTTTCATAACTTTATGGCTTAATATCGCAGTGTTGTATAATACAAATTCATAATAGAAGAAACACCATTTACAGCAGAGACAAGAAAAATGAAGATTGTATATAATGTACTGCAATAAAATTAAAATACTAAAGAATTTTTTTAGGATGTTAGCGTAAATAAAAAGTTAAATCAATGGCAAACGAAGGGAAAAATTAAAGGCCTTGTCCAAGCCTATGAAGAAATTATAGAATAAAAGTGTTAGTGAAGAAAGAAACAAAACATTCTTATGCAAGAAAATCAAACATGAGGAAAAAAAACAGACCGCTTCGTTGTCTAATTTAATTGATTGTAATTCCCTATCTTTATCTTCTATTTTCCTTCCAGTTCGCGAATATCTTGGTCTCTTTCACATAGTTGTTCTTGTACAACCACAAAATGTCTCATTTAAGTATCAAAGTAGTCCGCATCTAATCACGGTACCAGTAGTTAAGTGTTATTACTTAAAGGGTTTAGCTTACGAAGTAAGGAGAAAATTTTGAACGATGTCAACGGTCTCGTACATTAACAAATCTTGTGTTTGATCACGATACCAGTAATCAATTAAACACAAAATCTTGTGTCATGCACAAATCTTTAGTGGGATGAAACAATAACTTCCAATGATCAATCCAATAAACAATGCAACTGGCAAAATGAATTTCTGAACCATAAATGATAAAGAAGATTTTAAAATAAAATAAAAGCAGCTAAAAGCCTATTATAATAAAAGCTTCATCAGAAAACTTGTCCAATTACAGAAAGTAAGAACCTGCATCTTGATGATAACATTATTGTGTTCTTTCATTTGACCATCAAAACTCTTTTGCGTTTCCAATATTACTGATCTTGCAATAATTTGTGCTCTGAGTTCAATCTTCATCTGTTGAAGATCCTCTCTTTGTCTAGCAAGATCATTGAGCCGCAGCTGCAAAATATCATTATCTAGATTCCCATCAATTGAAATTAAACAGAAGTCAACATCAAGGGGTTCCCTTCCCTGCTACACCTTGACATAGAGCAAATCATCTTCACTACAATGATTCGTGAGGTTCTATAAAGATAATTCGAATACCAGGACCTTTTTACCTCATAGATAGTCCTTTCATCCAACTGTATCAACATTGTGCTTTCCATTTCCTCACATCAAATAAGCTTCAATTTCAACCAAAATCGTAAAGGTTACAACTCCTACATGATGCTAATTGAATGGAAGTTTAGAAACTGGGACAGGATATGAGCTAACTTCATTTCAAAATATTAATGTAATTACCATCAGAATCAATAAACTTCAAAAGAAGTATTGCTCCATCAGTAAAACAAGCATTTAAAATAAGAAGTTATGGGTTAAATATCAATCACTTTTTTAGCCCCATGGACCAAGTTAAGGAAGGAGACATAGAAAGGGAAAAAGTCACAATTACCTGGAAACAATGATTCACGAGCCATGATCTGAGCAAATTCAACAATAATATAACATCAGCATCTGCAAATTTGGTAGAATGATAATGTGATGTATCCTTCAAAATTTTGAGAATAGCACCGAGTCTCAAAACCTCAAGCTTTAGTAGGGCATAATTCTTTTTTTCCTCAAACAAACAAACATAGTTAGAGAAGATAGGTACAATTAAACAAGTATGAAAAATTTTCAAGTAACAAAATTCCAAGAAAGAATAGGTTTGATTTCAAGTAATAAAAACTTGTGTCATGCACAAATCTTGTGTTTGATCACGGTACCATTTAAGTATCAAAATTGTGAGCACCCAGTAGTTAAGTGTTAATGTACGAGACTGTTGACATCGTTCTAAATTGGCTCATTTCTTCGTAGGCTAAACCCTAAACCCTTTTTGGTTCGTTTTGGAACGAAAATATAAACTGACTCTCGGGAATTTTTTTTTGCTTTTCTTGGCCACAAACAATAATAGCACTCAAAAGGAGACTACCCTGTAGTTAGATGTGAATTTTCGAGACCGTTGACATTGTTCTAAATTAGGTCCATTCTTCATTTGCTAAACCCTAAACCCTTTTTTGATTGTTTTGAGACGAAAATAAAAACTCAATCTCGGGCTTCTTTTTTTTTTGCTTTTCTAGACCACAAACTTTAATAGCACTCAAAAGGAGACCACCTAGTAGTTAGATGTAAATTTTTGAGACCATTGACATCGTTCTAAATTTGCTCATTTCTTCGTAGGCTATTGTCTTGGTCCGTTTTGGACTGTTTTGGGTAGAAAATAAAAACTGAATCTCGGGCATTTTTGTTTTTGCTTTTCTAGGTCACAAACTTTAATAGCACTCAAAATGAGACCATCCAGTATTTAGATGTGAATTTTTGAGACCGTTGACATCATTCTAAATTGGGTCCTTCCTTTGTAGGCTGTCTTGGCCCTTTTTGGACCATTTTGGGACGAAAATCAAAATTGATTCTCAGGCATTTTTTTTTGGTTTTTTTGGGCCACAAAGTTTAATAGCACTCAAAATGAGATTGCCCAGTAGTTGGATATGAATTTTCAAAAACACTGACATCGTTCTAAATCGGGTCCTTTCTTCGTAGGCTATAGCCATTAATTTTTTTTATCGTTTTGGGACTAAAATAAAAACTAACTCTTGGGCATTTTTTTTGTTTCCTGGACCACAAACTGTAATAGTACTTAAAATAAGACAACCCAGTAGTTAGATGTGAATTTTCGAGACCATTGACATCGTTCTAGATTGGGTTCTTTTTTCGTAGGCTAAAGTCTTGGCCTTTCTTGGACCGTGTTGGGACAAAAATAAATACTGACTCTTGGGCATTTTTTTTGCTTTTCTGGACCAAAAACTGTAATAGCGCTCAAAATGTGAGCACCCAGTAGTTAAGTGTGAATGTACGAGACCATTGACATCGTTCTAAATTGGCTCCTTTGTTCGTAGGCTAAACCTTAAACCCTTTTTGGACCGTATTGGAACGAAAATATAAACTGACTCTCGAGAATTTTTTTTGCTTTTCATGGCCACAAACTTTAATAGCACTCAAAAGGAGACTACCCTGTAGTTAGATGTGAATTTTCGAGACCGTTGACATCGTTCTAAATTGTGTCCATTATTCGTTTGCTAAACCCTAAACCCTTTTTTGACCGTTTTGGGACGAAAATAAAAACTCAATCTCGGGCATTTTTCTTGGCTTTTCTGGGCCACAAACTTTAATAACACTCAAAAAGAGATCACCCAGTAGTTAGATGTGAATTAATGAGACCGTTGACATCGTTCTAAATTTGCTCCTTTCTTCGTAGGCTATTGTCTTGGCCCTTTTTGGATTGTTTTGGGTAGAAAATAAAAATTGAATCTCGGGCATTTTTTTTTTTGCTTTTTTGGGCCACAAACTTTAATAGCACTCAAAATGAGACCACCCAGTAGTTAGATGTGAATTTTCAAGATCGTTAACATCGTTCTAAATTGGATCCTTTCTTCGTAGGCTGCCTTGGCCCTTTTTGGACCATTTTGGGACGAAAATCAAAATTGTTTCTCAGGCATTTTTTTTGGGTTTTTTGGGCCACAAAGTTTAATAGCACTCAAAATGAGATTGCCCAGTAGTTGGATATGAATTTTCAAAAGCATTGACATCGTTCTAAATTGGGTCCTTTCTTAGTAGAATATAGCCATTACTTTTTTTTACCGTTTTGGGACTAAAATAAAAACTAAGTTTCGGGCATTTTTTTTGTTTCCTGGATCACAAACTATAATAGTACATAAAATAAGACAACCCAGTAGTTAGATGTGAATTTTCGAGACCATTGACATCATTCTAGATTGGGTTCTTTTTTCGTAGGCTAAAGTCTTGGCCTTTCTTGGACCGTGTTGGGACAAAAATAAATACTGACTCTTGGGCATTTTTTTTGCTTTTCTGGACCAAAAACTGTAATAGCGCTCAAAATGTGAGCACCCAGTAGTTAAGTGTGAATGTACGAGACCATTGACATCGTTCTAAATTGGCTCCTTTGTTCGTAGGCTAAACCTTAAACCCTTTTTGGACCGTATTGGAACGAAAATATAAACTGACTCTCGAGAATTTTTTTTGCTTTTCATGGCCACAAACTTTAATAGCACTCAAAAGGAGACTACCCTGTAGTTAGATGTGAATTTTCGAGACCGTTGACATCGTTCTAAATTGTGTCCATTATTCGTTTGCTAAACCCTAAACCCTTTTTTGACCGTTTTGGGACGAAAATAAAAACTCAATCTCGGGCATTTTTTTTTTGGCTTTTCTGGGCCACAAACTTTAATAACACTCAAAAGGATATCACCCAATAGTTAGATGTGAATTAATGAGATCGTTGGCATCATTCTAAATTTGCTCTTTTCTTCGTAGGCTATTGTCTTGGCCATTTTTGGACTGTTTTGGGTAGAAAATAAAAACTGAATCTCAGGCATTTTTTTTTGCTTTTCTGGGCCACAAACTTTAATAGCACTCAAAATGAGACCACTCAGTAGTTATATGTGAATTTTGGAGACCGTTGACATCGTTCTAAATTGGGTTCTTTCTTCGTAGCCTGCCTTGGCCCTTTTTGGACCGTTTTGGGACGAAAATAAAAACTTACTCTCAGACATTTTTTTCGTTTTTCTGGGCCACAAAGTTTAATAGCACTCAAAATGAGATCACCTAGTAATTAGGTGTGAATTTTCGAGACCGTTGACATCGTTCTAGATTGGGTCCTTTCTTTGTAGGCTACAGTCTTTGCCATTTTTGGCCAGTTTTTGGACGAAAATAAAAACTGACTCTCGGTCATTTTTTTCTTTTCTGGACCATAAATTGTAATAGTACTGAAAATGAGAGCACCCAGTAGTTAGGTGTAAGTTTACGAGACCGTTGACATTGTTCTAAATTGAGTCCTTTCTTTGTATTCTAAACCCTAAACCCTTTTTGGACCGTTTTGGGACGAAAATATAAACTGAATGTCGGGCATTATTTTTTTGCTTTTCTTGGCCACAAACTTTAATAGCACTCAAAAGGAGACTACCCTGAAGTTAGATGTGAATTTTTGAAACCATTGACATCGTTCTAAATTGAGTTATTTCTTCGTTTGCTTAACACTAAACCCTTTTTTGTCCGTTTTGGACGAAAATAAAAACTCACTCTCGGGCATTTTATTTTTGCTTTTCTGGGCCACAAACTTTAATAGCACTCAAAAGGAGACCACCTAGTAGTTAGATTTCATTTTTCGTGACCGTTGACATCATTTTAAATTGGGTCCTTTCTTCGTAGGCTATAGCCTTTACCATTTTTTATCGTTTTGGGACGAAAATAAAAACTGACTCTCGGACATTTTTTTTGCTTTTCTGGACCACAAACTGTAATAGCACTCAAAATGAAACGACTCAGTTGTTAGATGTAAATTTTCAAGACCGTTGACATCGTTCTAAACTTGATACTTTCTTCGTAGGCTATAGACTTGGCCCTTTTTTGACCATTTTGGGACGAAAATAAAAACTGACTTCCGCACATTTTTTTTGGCTTTTCTGGGCCATAAAGTTTAATAGCACTCAAAATGAGACCACCCAGTAGTTAGAGGTGAATTTTTGAGATCGTTGACATCGTTCTAAAGTGGGTCCTTTCTTCTTTTGTTAAACCTTAAACTTTTTTTGACCATTTTGTGACGAAAAGAAAAACATACTCTCGGGCTTTTTTTTTTTTTTTTTTTTTTTTGCATATTTGGGCTAAAAGATGTAGTAGAACTCAAAATGAGACCACCCAGTAGTTAGATGTCAATTGTTAAGACCGTTGACATCGTTCTAAATTGGCTTCTTTCTTTGTAGGCTATTGTCTTGTCCCTTTTTGAGACCGTTGACGTCGATTTAAATTGGGTGCTTTCTTCGTAGGCTATAGCCTTGACCGTTTTTGGACCATTTTCAGTAAAAAATAAAATCTGACTCTCGGGCATTTTTTTTTTGCTTTTCTTGGCCACAAACTTTAATAGTACTAAAAATGAGACCACTCCGTAGTTAGATGTGAATTTTTGAGATCATTGACATCATTTTAAATTTGGTCCTTTCTTCGTAGGCTAACCTTGGCCATTTTTTGACAGTTTTGGGATGAAAATAAAAACTGACTCTCGAGCATTTTTTTTTTGCTTTTCTAGGCCAAAAGTTATAATAGCACCCAAAATGAGACCATCGAGAAGTTAGATGTGAATTTTCGCGATCGTTGACATCGTTCTAAGTTGGGTTCTTTTTTCGTAGGCAGCATTGACCCTTTTTTTACCGTTTTGGGACGAATAGTTGACCCTCAGACATTTTTTCTTTCGCTTTTCTGGGCCAGAAACTGTAGTAGCACTCAAAATGAGACCACCCAATAGTTAGATGTGAATTTTCTAGACCATTGTCATCGTTCTAAATTGGGTCCTTTCTTCATAGGCTATAGCCTTGGCCCTTTTTGGACCGTTTTGAAGGACTCCAACACAACATGTCCATAATCCTCACTTATTGGAACCACCTCTTTAATAGAAGCCACCTTTTTATCATCTTCCTTTCTAATGACTTTGTTTTCTACACTCTCAGGGCAGGTACCATTTGAGAGACTAAAGGATTGACACAACTTACACTTTCTAGGCTTCCACTCATACGATATTGTCATTATGAACTCCTTTCTCCTAAGGTTTAGAGTTATCTCAGCAGGTATCAAGTTGTCTACATTCATTTCCACACAAACTCAAGCATATGACAACCTACATCTTTCTTTGGTAGGAATATCTAACGAAAGAGGCTTTCCTATAGCACTCGCAACAACAGCCAAATCGGCATCCGTCCATAATTCCATTGGGATCCTCCCTAGTTTAATCCAAACAGGAACAAAATCAAAGACAGGTTTCAGTGACAATACCTGGAGTCCATTTCTGGAGGAGCATGGTTTTTCCTCCAAGATGCCACGATCCACGGGACAAGATCCAATCTATCGATTTTTTACGTTTAAATTGGAAGCAAACGAGGCCATTCTCCATAAGTGTGATTGTAGGCACTTCAACTCTACCCCAAATCTTCTCTATTAGACAATAAATAATTGGATATAGCAATTTTGCGTCAATTAATTGCCTTACTAGGGAGTTCTCCAAAACCCTAACTCCTTGATCAATAACTTCTTCAGTAGGGGTCACCACAATTTTCTCCCCTACAGATGTAGGAGGTGGGTAAATCAATGGGTTACCACTTGTCCATCCGAATAAGGAAGCCCATGAAGGGTTTTTACCATGACTAAGAGGGCTTCTCGGTTTAGCACCTTCACTGCCGTCTTCACCATTTTTAAAATTCAGCCCAACATCCATTCTTAGTCTATGGCTGCATCTTCCACCTTTTTATTGCCCAAACCATCAGCAACATACAGCCCATCAGATGGCATCTTTGGTCCACCTCCTACATCAGATGAAAGCCCATCTTCAGACGGACCATTCCCTTCAACTCCATCCGACCCACTAGCATGGACAGGTCCATCATCAAGCCCATAACCCACCGGCCCAACTTCATCTAGGTTAGGAAGACTTGGACCACGGTTCACTTCAGCCAGTTCCCTTCTATCCAACCGGTTATTCCTTGTTTTTTTTAGGTCATCTCTTGTCGCCGCCAGCCGCCGATCGTTGGCCGCCATATCGTGCACACGCTGAAGGTTTATCATTGCCTATTTCTTCACCGCTGCTGCATCTCTAATGGTAAGATTCTTCATTCCATTCCAAGACAGCACAACCACAATGAAAACGATCGTCTCCGATTACTAATCCACAATGAGTAAAGAGTTTACCGGATTGAATCCACAAATCTGATTTAATATAACAGGTTCGTACTACCAAAAGAAAACAAGAAACCACTCACGATTGCAAATCAATTAGTTGTTTTGGAAATTTGCGATCTGAATCCACAAAAAGAATGATAGATCTGGATGCAAATCACCACCACGAAGGATTTTATTCTCCTCCGTTTGCAATCCACATTCACAATCCATTTAATTTGATTGTAAAAGCCTCCAACTTCCGATTCCCTCCAGATCGCCTGACAGGAGAATTGGGAAAATTGAGAGACGCTCGTGAGTCCCACGCGCCCGAGAATCTTTTACATTACTAAAAAAATGGTTATTAGTCATGGTGTGTATGAATATTATAAAATGTATTATCGCGTATATATAATAAAGTGTCAACTCTTTGTTTTCATATGGGTATGATGTATTAGAACTTTGTTGTCATTGAAATGGTTAGTGTAATAGCAAAGTGATAAGAAGAACAAAAAAAAATATAGTAATTGAGGAATATACGACAGGAAAAAAAAATGTCATAATATACGAATTTGTGACATTCTGTGAGTGTTGTCAATATTATAACAATGACAATTTAATTTTATAAAAAACTGTCACGATTGGCCTATCTTTGACAGGAAAAAAATGTCATAATATACGAATTCTTGACATTTTGTAATTGTCGTCAATAGTGAAACAATGACATTTGCTTTTATAAAAAACTGTCACGGTTAGCATATCCTTGGCAGATAAAAAATGTAATAATAAACGAAGTCACGACATTTTTGTAACTGTTGTTAATATGCAAATGATGACATTTATTTGTTGTTATAAAATAAAATATGACAGTCATTTGTTGTCATAAAATAATAATTAATGATATTTATTTTCTGTCATGAAAAAAACTTATTGTGACAGTTTTTGAAAACTATCATGGAAGTACTTTCCACAACAGGCGATACTATGATTGTAAATAACCGTCACAGATTTTGTTTGCAACAGAAAATAACTGTCGTCATAGACCCTAAACCTCTAACACTAAAATCCTAAATCCTAAACCTTAAAGTACCCCTAAGCCCAAACCCCAAAACACAAACCTCAAACCCCAAACCCCAAACCCGAAAACTCAAAAACCCAAAACACAAACTGAAACCCAAAACATGAAACCTAAAACCCAAAACCCGAAACCCCAAACTGACACATGCACCCCAAACCTCGAAACCCCAAAATTCTAAACCCCAAACTCCAAACTTCGAAACACCAAACCCATAAACGTATAAATTTTAAATCCTAAACCCTAAACTTAATACCGCAAAACCCTAAAACTGGAACCTCAAACCCCAAAACCTGAAACCCGAAACTCCAAACCCCTAACCCTAAACCCCAACCCCAAAACCCCAACCCCCAACCCCAAAACCCCAAACTTTCTTTGGGAGGGAAAAGTTCCTTTTTTTCAGAGGGGTAGGAGTTTCTTTTAACGATAATTTTATTTTGAGAAAATAAAAAACATTACTTTTTGATATTTTATTTTAAATTATTTCAATAAGGTTACAAAATCATTGTAATTAAATACTATTCCTAACTTAAAACTTTGTTGGTGGGGATAAAAATTTGACAATTTGCTATTATTTAGGGAGTATTTATGCATTTAACCATATACCAAAAAAGAACTAACCATTTAAAAATCCAAAAGAAAGTTGTGTCTGTTTCTTCCTCAATTTTGTCTTGAATGTCACAAATTCACAAAATACTAGTTAAGTGATCTAGTAAGTGCTCGTACACTCTCCATGCAACATGTGGAAGGTGTCTCTAAAGTAAATTGGATATCTTGAATCACCAAAAGATGTATGCGATGAGTTAGTCTCTTCATCTTTTTTCTTCCTAAAAAATATTGAGGAAAATTGCTTTAGATGACAAAAAAATTAGAAAAAATAATTCATAACATCTGTTTTTCCATATTGCAAATTTAGCAAATATGATGGTAATCAGACGATAATCTGCTTTTAAATTTGCTAGTTTTGCAATTTTGAAAATGTAAGTGACATGGGCTCTATTATCATAAATTTTTTTGCTATTTTTACAAACTCACCAAACATTAATTTTTCGAATTTGGTTTTCTTATGTTTAAGTTTGATAAATGATGAATTTGGATGATGGATGTGTTTTGCTTTAATTTGGTTGAATAAGTTAGTGAGATGTTGTCAAATAAGAGAGGAAGAGGGGTTAATTTCACAATCAAATATATATAATTTTTAATTTTTTTTACTCTTTTTAATTTTATTTTTTTGCTTATTTTGGTTAGGAAATTTCTTGAGATAACCGTGAATATGGCAAATTTTAGTAAAATAAAAGGAAAAATAGCAAATCTGAAAAATTAACAAGATTTTTTAGCAAAATTGGTGGTTACCAATTTGTTTTACCCGTTTTTACCCCTTTATGTAGTAAAATACATTTTTTTACAATTACAGTTAAACAAAACATAAAGTTTTCTAAAACTTACGAAAGCGTCCTCTGCAGCAGGTGAAATGAACTCGCCACTACTACTAGCATGCATTTCTTTGAATAACTTGATACGATCTACAGGATGACCATGCAGTTCAGTGAGTTGTACCTGTCTCTGAAGAAACAACTTTGTGCCGCTCCTATGGTTGTAAGGTTGTCGCGCTCTAACAGCCTTACACATATTTGATTGCTCCTACATTCTAAGAATGATGATGATGAAAACGTTATACTTTTAAAGAAATGAAATATTAAAACATAAAAGTATATAAATAATTACCTGGAACTGTCAAGTGATGTAGTGGTCACATAGAAAGTATCAATCTTCCACCCGATTGACCAATCTCGAGGGTGGGTTTGCTCGTGCTTGTTCAGGGTCACTAAATTTCTTAAAATG
>JBBPDI010074779.1:0-15505 GCA_037974545.1 Cucumis variabilis | reverse complement strand
TTATATATTTGGCAGGTCAACAAGGCTTAGGCAAACAACAAGATCTTGTGGAGGAGTTGTTCGTTGAATACTTCACTCAGGAAAAATACATTGGTGACCGGTAACTTAATTATGAACAAGATTTTAGGATGATGTGATTTCTTTAAGATCTTAGGATGATGTGATTTCTGTAATTGTGAACAACACTTATTATTACATATATTTTGTGTTTTATGATTAAGAACGATGTTCATAACTCGTTTTGTAATAGAACGATATGTTTCTATGTTGTAAGTATATTGTAATGACTAACTATATGCATATGTTCAACGATATATGTGCAATTTGTTCATTACTTGATTGAAGGTTTGGATTGATTCGAGAAATGTAAATAGTTTAATTGATCATGTTGTATATCATTGTTTGACTAATTCAAAACAGGTGCAATATGTGGGTATTTCAAATTGTACAATTTTTCATTTCAAAGAAAAAAAAAAGTCTTGACATGTAAAATGTGTCAAGAATAAACAAATTCTTGACGTTTATAAACTGTCAAACAAAAAACCTCTTTATTCTTGACACTGGATTACTTGACGCGTCAAAAGCGTCAAGTAATCTTATATACTTGACGCTTTTTACCTGTCAAGTAAATTGGCTTACTTGACGCTTAAAAACAGTCAAGTATACCTTTCTTATTCTTGACACTGGATTACTTGACACTTTTAAAAGCGTCAAGTAAACCTTTACTTGACAGTTTTTAAGAGTCAACTAAGGCTGATTTTGTAGTAGTGTAAAATAACTACTATAGAATAGTTACAAAAGTCCTTTGAAACCAAAGCCCACAAAAGAACATGAAAGAAAACAAGGGATCAAATCCTCACTAAGGTGTGTACCACCCTTCTTAAAGACCTACTTTTCCACTTACGCCCAGAAGTCCACAAGATCACACAAACATCTCATCAAACCATAAAATGTGATCCTTCTCGCCACAAGTTAAATTGAGGAGGAAATCATCGATCATAGCACTAGGAGTGCAATAGGCACGCAAAATTCTCAAGTTTTATACTGTACAAGTATACTTCAAATTGACAAAGTTCAATTGTTTTTTCTTTTTGTTAATGTTCTTCATTTTTGGGCTTCAAATCTACATTTTTTAAAGCAATTAATGAGTTGGTGACGTGTGCTCTTTTGCTTCCTATGATTTGAAGGTTGTTGGGTTGTGTGGATTCTAGGTTGTGTGGATTCTTCCCTGTAATTTCTTTTTACATTTCCATTTATTGATTTTTTCTTCAGTTATTTTTTTTTAATCATTGTTGGCATGTGAAACAGGTTGGATTTGGACAAAATATTTGCATTTCCCTTCGACCCAAACGTGGAAATTGTAGTGTTAGTGACCTATGCCCATTTGATTTCAAGAAGTCTTCAAGCCAATCTCCCAAATTAAATAGTTCAAGTTCTACCAAAAAGTTGTTATTATCTTTCTGTATAAATTAATATATTTACTCCAAGTTTTTGGATTTCTATCTTTTTTTTTTGTATCATAATGATTTACAGATTTAGAGGTTGCATTATGGTTTCTATCACCAAGTGTTGAATAGATAGATGGGTGGATATTAAAGGATCTCAATTGGCCAATGTTGTGTAGAACGAACCTTGTTATTGATGTTATAATGTATTAATGTTCTTGGTACGAGTTTTACATTATACCATAATTTCATCATCATCATTATTATTGACTAATTCTTCATGAATTTTTTTTATGATGCAATGTCACCCCTAATTTATAGACTTTTGTTTTGCAGAAAAAAAAATCTTTGTTATCAATTTTGGACTGGAACTATCTAGTGAAAGCGAAATAGACAGTGACTTACCATCTAGAAAAAGTGTTTTTCTTTTTTCTTTTTAATTCTTTTGTCAATCACATTGAATTAGAGAGTTATCTTTAGTTGCAAAGTACTATTCTCAAGATTTGGTCACCAAGAACTGTGCGAGAAAAAATATAAGATCCTAATAAACTTATGAAAAATGAATAGAATTACTCTAGATAGCTTGGAAGGGGTGGCAATTTGATTTTAAAACTTAAGTGAAGGTTTGAAATGTGTGTGAGATAGGTACAAGATGTGTGCGAGATAGGTGTGAGATATAACATAAGGGCTTAATAAACTTACTAAACATCCATAGAATCACTCTAAATGGCTTGGGAGGGGTAGAAATTGGATTTAGAAACTAAGAGTGAAAGTTTGTAATGTGTGCGAACCTATCTCGCAGCATCTCGCGCACATTTTAAACTTGACTATGAGTTTCAAAATCAAATTGCTATCCCTCATAAGTCATTTAGAGTGATTTTGTACATTTTTAGTAAGTTTATTAGGCCTTTATGTTTTATCTCGCAACTATCTCACACGTTTCGAACTTTCACTATGAATTTCACAATCAAATTGCTACCCCTTGTCAGTCATTTAGATTGATTTTGTGCAAGTTTTTTAAGTTTATTAGGCTCTTATATTTTATCTCGCACGCATCTCGCAACTATACCGCAACATCTCACACCTATCTCGCACGTTTTAAGCTTTCACTATGAGTTTCATAATCAAATTGCTACCCCTCACAAGCCATTTAGACTGATTCTGTGCATGTTTTATTAACTTTGTTAGATCCTTATGTTTTATCTCGCACCTATATCTCACACATTTCAAACTTTCACTATTAGTTTTAAAATCAACTTTCACTATCTCTCATAAGTTCTTTGGAATGCTTTTACGCATGTTGGTGAAACCTTTCAGGTACATACATATTATCTTGCACACATCTCGCATATATCTCGCACATTCCAACCTTCATCTTGGACATTCCAAAATTTTAATATGTTTTCCAAAATCAAATTTCTACCTCTCATAAGTCTCTTTGCCACTTGGCAGCTTAGAGTGATTTTTAACATGTTTTAGCAAATCTTTAGATACAATTTTTTTTATTTACCATCTCGCAAGCATCTTGCACCTTTCTCACAACTTGCAAAATTAAAATTTTATAGTGATTTAAACATGTTTTAGCAAGTTTTTAGCCAAGGGTTTTCTGCATAATGATCATTTCTAAGTACTATTATAGGAACACTTGTTGAAGAGAAAGAAAAAATCACAAGGATATAGTGGAATAATTTGCCTTATAATTTTATACCATTGAAAGTATAAAAGAGAAACTAAAAATTATTTTGTGCTATGATTAATATAAACCACTGGTGGAAGATGGTTACATGTACACCTAATGTAGATATATTGTAATATTAAATATTAGAGCTTATAATTCCTTTCTCCACTAATATGTTACTCAATCAAATAGTAAAACTGCAATGACCATTTTCATGTGTTAAAACAACATAATAAGCCACTGAATTCACCAATCCACCAATTGTTAGGCAAATTACGTTTCTAGTTCGTGAAATATGGATAAACTCTACCCAACCCAAATGTTGTGTTCCTATGATATGGAAATAATACACATGGCTAAAACACCAGTTGATGCTTGTGGATCCATGTAATAAGACTTCTTCTGACCACTAAACTTCATCACTAGCTTCCTTGATTCATGCCAACCACGACCACTATAATCTGGCAATGACCTTTGGTTTTCATTGGCATTCTCAAAGGCTCGTCTAGGCTTGTCGAGTATAGTCATTTCCTGATTGTCTCCCCCTCAAGAAATGTAATATCAGAAAACCACAAACAACAAAAATAGAAGCACATATACCATAATGACAAAAAAAAAATTAGGCTGGATTAATTAATAAGCTTCAATTCTCACAACTGTTATGCAGATACTACCATTATAAATAAGAGGCAAACAACAACTAATACAATAGAAAAAGTAACATGCTTTAAGAAGCTGGGCTTGTAGACATGGATCCCAAGAGAAACCAGCCAGTTTTCAGCAAATGGCATAAAATAGAAAACATTACAGGATTATGTCTCAAATGCAGTTAATAGAACTTTATTAAATGGTTAAGAAGCTTTGTGCATTGTTTTTAATTGGAAATACTTCTCCAATTATCCATTACCTTAGAAGCTAGATTAGATTGATTCTATGTAGAGAATTTGTGAATAAGGAAGGCTAGTGAACACATTAGTCACCCGCTGAAACATGGAGTTGACCAAAAAAAGAAAATGAAGAAAAGGCCTACCTATACAAAATTTGATGGATTGTTGCTAAGAACCCATGAAATGGAGTTCAGGTTTAGCCTTTGGTTCAACCAATGTACTAGTTGCATCATCTTGCTCATCACTATGTCCAAGAAGACGGGCTAACTTTTGTGAGAATGATCCAAGACTACCCTACTAATTGAATGTTTACAGGCATTTAGATTACACAAAAGTGATGGACGAGAAAAACATTCTTGGCAAAGGGGAAAGAAAGTTGAAAAAAAAACTTACGACAAATGAAGATGCAGGTGAAGGTTCATTAAGCTCACCATTCCACTCCCTAAGCATCTAATGGACTCAGTCCTCCGAGACAACAATGTTAGTAGTACGACTCTCCTTCCTTGTATTTTGAAGATTAGTGAATGTCCCTTGAAGGTCATTAACACAATTCTTTGTTTTTTCCTTTAAAAGCTGATGAGAAGTAGATTAACATTTACTCTTCAAACCCATCGACATTGATTCGTCTCTTTTCTTCCGACAACATTATCTTTGCGGCAACTGAAGAAAAAGAAATCACAATGAAGCACCAACACTATATATAAAGTCCGTTCAGATTGCAAAACAGAAATTACCCAAAAGGAAAAAAAATCATATGGGCTTTTGAAACAAATACATTTGTAATGCTACTATTGAATATTCATCCACTCCCTCTTACTCAGTTCAGAAAATAGAAGACTAAATTGGAAACAAGTTTCACCTAAGCTAATTCATCCTTACCTAGGTCTCTATTTAAAATTTTGACAAAATCTTAAACATGTTTTTCTATCATGTATTAATTCATCGTGATCTCTGTGTGCCATCATCAAAGATTCGACTCAGTAAGCGGTCATTCGATTCAACTCTAATTCACGTATTAAAAAAGAAAAATAAAAGAACAAGAATAAACAAAGAACAGTTACCCGCCAAATTGTAAAGTATTTGGGTCGAAAATCAAGGGAAAGCTTGGAGGTAGAAGATTAGGGGGTTAGTTTTTTCCTTTGAGAAGTAATCAGTGTAGCTTTGACTCTTCTTTCAGATCTTTTAGGTCACACCGGAGGAGCGACAAACGACATTAGAGGAGCGATGCTATGCACCGGAGTAGAAGGAGTAGAATGCAATGGTTTTTTTTTTTTTTTTTTTTGCGATGAGGAGAAGGAATGGAAGGTAAAAGGAATTAAGGGTAATTTAGACAATTCTTACCTAATTTGTCCTAAAAATCAACTTTTTAAAAATAAATCTCATAAATCTTTTATTCCTCCATTTTTTGCCTATTTTTGGTAATTTCCCAATCATTTAGAAAAGTTGTCTTTAATGTTATAGTTTTTTTATATCGTTTCAAACATTCAAAATTTAATCTATGATTTTATGAGATTGATAAGATTTCCTATCAATCTTTTACAATAACTTGTACTATTTTCCTTCAACAAAATCCTACAACACTGAATCTAGGAAATTTGAGAGTCTAATTTCCTAGAATTCTTGAGGTGAGAAATCACATCTTTTGGCGTCCAAGATTTGATTCCAAGAAAAAATTATTTTAATTAATATTTTTTTTAAAAAAACATCACTTTATTAGAAGGCTATTCCTACGATGGATTTTGAGAAATCACTACAAGAAAGTAGACCTCGCCCGATGCAGCCACACGTTGGAAAAACTCTGATTTGCGTCAGACAAGGTATTTTCAACGTTTGAATCAACGTCAGAAGGAATGTCAAAAAAATAACATCGGGACACTTTCCCCAACACGAGGCACATCCATGTCGATGTAACCTTCACCGATGCAATGTTGTGACATCGAAGAAAACTTAACGCTGATGTGTTGTTAGCACGTAGGAAAAACCCTTCCTTGACGTCATGTCGGGAAAGAGTTTTCCAACGTAACGTCGTAGAAGGCTTTTTCGAATGTGACATCAGAGAAAGCCTTCCCTGACGTCGTTGGTGCACGTCCGAAAATATCCTTTTCCCCAACGTGTGATATACGTTGGGGAAGGCTTTCATATTATTTTTGTAAATTTAATTATTAATTTTGTTTTTTTATTTTTGTAATTATTTTTTTTGTTTCACTTTGCAAGACTAAAAAAATGTATAGTGAATTATGAAAATTAAAATATTTGAATTAATAATAAACAATGTACACGAAATGTTCAATACAAAAAATTACATATAATATAAAACAATTACATCAACATTAAAAAACCTACAACTACTATGCTCCAGTCACAGACACCAAACTTACAAATGACATAAAAATAGAATTAGAATATCACATATACAAAATTAAACAAATTAAATATTGAAAAGTATGACCCTCTCTGTTCTTGACTCATCTCATCGATCATCTTCTTCATCTTCTCCATTTGTGGTGCATAGTCCTCTATTATCAATCTCACTCCTCCTCCCTCAAGCGTTGTTCTTCAATCATGTGATTAACATTTTCAAGGCTAGCATTTAATTCGCTAATGTCCCCCATGTGTGCTTGGTGATCATACATATTGAAGGAAGAAGATGAAGCGAAACTCATCCTGGACTTAGGTTTTGGGTCCCAACCAAGATCTTTTGAGTAGCTCGATCGTCTACCTAAACTGGTCTAGCATATCTCGTCTTCAGATAGTGGTTGAAAATCCTCTAGAATGGACTGAGACTGAAGTTCTAGCATTTGATTCTACACAATAAAAGCTTGTAAGTTTGGAAGATGATCAGACTTAAAAACAAAATTAAAAGTATAACTTACAAAAGCGTCTTGTTCTGCTGGTGAAACGAACTCGCCAGTACTACTGGCGTGCGTTTCATGAAATAGCTCGACATGGTCTACCAGACAACCACATAATTCAGTGAGCTCTTTTTATCTTTAAAGGAACGACTTTGTGTCACTCCTGTGGTTGTAAGGCTATTATGCCCTAGCAGCCTTGCATATATTTGATTGATCTTACATTCCAAAAATAATGATCAAACCGTTATACATTCAAACAAATTAAATAATGAAATTTTAATTGATTTGAACATAAACTATATAAATCACCAGAAACTGTCAAGTGATGTGTGGTCACAAAGGAAGTGCCAATCTTGCACCCGATTGATCAATTTGGGCAGCGGGTTCCTCGTGCTTGTTCAGGATCGTTAAACTTCTTGAAATATCGGTGGTTATCTCCCCTGGATTCCTTCCATATGGTGAGCATTTAATGCTTATTAAGTCGATTAAGTGTTGGATCATTTAGATCGAACGCAAAAAATTGGTACAAAAGAAATAGGTTTCAAATTAGTCTTCTACATATATAGGTAATTGAAACATATATATATGTTTATGAATTTATGGACTTACCCTTAGGCCACCCTTGACGACCTCGATGCACTTTCATGGTACATTTGCCCACTTTAGGGCCTGAATCAGAAATGTGTCTGGCATCAACACATCGATTGTGCAACTAAAACGAGGGACATGTGTCGAGACAGGTCTATCACCTCTTGGGGAGATTGAAATGGTGATTCTCTCATTCTGCTGTATGTATCTCTCGACATCAATATTTTACGAATGTTGTCGTCTCCTCATAGTAGGAGTGGGAAACGATTGAGAGGGATCTACTGAAAATGCACGTTATTAGATACAATAACCATAACTAAAGACGGTTTAGAGGGATCTACTGAAAATCCTTGTTATTACAAACCTAAAGTGTTGTCCACTAAAGATGAACAACATGCGTTATCTAACGCGTCTAAGTCGAGGAAGTACTCTCCATCATGAGTGCTACTCGGAAAGTTAGACATAATTCCTACAAACAAACTTTAAACAAATGTGAGTATATATCGCAAAGTAATTATTAATGTATAGAAAAATGACTAATGTGTATACGTAAAAAATACATTGTTATTAATGTATAGGAAATATATAGTCTCCATCATGAGTGTTGTTTTAGGTGATTGTTCATCATCCTCATCGTCTATGAAGTTGTCCGCGACATGACACACATTTGCTTTCCATCACTGTAGGATCAACTTCAGTCTTGCACAGAGTGTCTTCCTCAATGATGTGTTCGTCCATACGATGTCCGACGATAATTTTCAATACATTAAGTTGGTCATTTTTTATTTATTCTACTTCTGGCACGTTCCATACACGTTTATTCTACACCACTTGCACAATTTTTCAATTGGTACCATTTTTAGGGTCCTTCAAGTAGAACACATGATGTGTTTAGGTTTAAAAAATCATTGGTTCTTTAGCGAAAAAAAAATGAGATGTGTTTATTGATTTGTAAGCCTAATTCCTCGTGCGTTCTATGATTTTTGTTTTTGTCTATGTCAAACCATCGACACTTAAATAGTTAAGCACGTCAACCAAATGGATATTGAACGTGCAACACTTCATCCAAAACACCGTAAAAATTATTGTTGGCATCGTCTCCACTACCTTTACCAACTGCCATGACTCTACTCTTCTGTGCTATGCATCGAGAATTACGTTCCAACGTGTGAAATCGTATGCCACTAATAATACAACCACTGTAAGAGTGAATATCAAGTGAAGGTTCCATTGCGAGTGAGAATAAATCTTGAGAAATGTTTGAATTCTCACGCATTTCTGCTATAACCTGAAATTGGTGTACCATGAATTCTTGTATATATAAAATATATAGTAGAACATATTGTACGAACTCTCAAAGTCATTTACTCTAAATACCTGAGGTTTGAACAAATCCACAAATGTTCGTTGGTGTCTTTTAATAATTTTAGAAAAGCTTTCACCCTGACGACATATCAACAACAAATGTTTTCTAAAATACACAATTATGAGTTTGTGTGCCGATAATGACAAAGACTTAAAATATCGTCAAATGAATGTGTGAATTGATCAAGGTATAGAAATGAGTACTTATGGTACTCCGCTACTTCATCCACATTGTTGAGGATGTACCAATGAAAGAGTCGTTTCTCTTCCTATGATTTGCATAATAAACACGACGCTCTCAATGGTCTTACTTTGAACTCACCAATCACCTCGTCCTCTTCAATGCTATTGTCATTTGGATCATCTTTGGTGAATTGGGTCTCAATTCCACTTAGATACCACGAACATAAAGTACTTGATTCTTTCATAAGATATCCTTCTACAATAGACCCCTCAGGATGTGCTTTGTTACGAACATATTGTTTTAGTGTGCAAAGACTTCTTTCGATGGGATACATCCAACTGTAAGAAACTGGACCAGCGACCTTCATCTTATATGGTAAGTGAATTGCAAGGTGTACCATGACGCTAAAAAAAGTAGGTGTAAATATTCTTTCCAATTTGCACAATATAATTATGATGTCTGTCTACAATCTGTCCAAATTTTTTAGTCTTAAAAAAAGTAGGTGTCTACAAACCAGGGAAAAAACTGCACAATTCAGTAATAGCAGTGTACACATTTTTGGATAAAAATGATCGAACACCGATTGGTAGAAGTTGATGTAACAAAGCATGACAATTGTGCGTTTTGAGACCTGACATTTTTCCATCTTTTGCATTTATGCATCGTGAAATATTAGAAACGAATCCATTAGAAAAATTAACTGCTTTCGAAAACTTACAAAACTCAACCCACTGGCTGCTAATAACGTATAGTCACATGTGGTTTCACCAATCGAGACTTCTATCAACTGTAAATCCTTTCTTATCTTTAAATTTTGTAAATCCAATCAGACATTTGTGGTATCTTTCGTTTTTCCTTTAATATTCAATAATGTACCGACTAAGTTGTCACAAATATTCTTTTCAATATACATTACATCAAGTTTGTGACGAATAAGTAGTCTCGACCAATAAGAAAGATCGAAGAAAATACTTTTCTTAGTCTAATTTAGAGCTCTCTTCCTTTTTCTATCTTTTAACGAAGGATGCTTACTCATGACTAGAAACTCTAACGAATCTAGTTGTTCTAAGATTTCTTTGCCATTCATTACCACTGGAGGTGCTTTACACTCTACTTTTCCATTATGTAGTCTACTTCTATGCCAAACATGGTTATGTGGAAGAGAGTGTCAATGTCCCATGAAGTCTATTTTGCCTTGTATCCAGAATGATGATCTATTTCCCATGAAAATGAAACATGCCCGATACCCCTTTATACTCTAACCAGATAGATCATCATATGTTGGAAAGTCATTAATTATCCACAACAAAGCTGCATACAACTTAAAACATTGATCCGTCAGACAATCATACATACACATATTAAACGTCCATAGATTTTTTTGTTCCTCAATTAATGGCTGAAGGTATACATCAATTTTTCTGCCAGGATATTTTGGACTGGGAATGAGTAAGAACATGAAAAAGTTTAACTTTTTCATTTATTTTCATTGTGGCAAATTGTACGAAATTAATGCCACAGGCCAAATACTATACAAGGTACTCATATGACGGAACAAATTGAATCCATTTGAAGCTAATCCGAAACGAACATTTCGTGGCCCTAAAGAAAAATCAAGAAATTCATAATCAAAGTGCTTCCATCCCTTTGCATCAGTTGGATGTCTCAACACATCCTCTATTTTCACTCGTTTATCCTTATGCCATCGCATGTCTATCGAGCTTTCTTGCGATACAAACAATCGTTGTAATCTCCGCACCAGCAAAAAGTAACGCAATACTTTTTGTGAAATTTTTTTCCTAATCTGTTAGAACTAATCTTATACCCAGACTCACTACAAGTCGAATATTGTTGCAAGTTCTCAAACACATTCCAAAACAATACACATGCATACTTACAAGCATGAATAGTTTCCAGTCTCGTAGCCCAGGCCCAAATCACATAATTTTCATTTAGCTTCACACGTTTTATTAACTCTAACATCATATTGAAGGACTTGGTGCTCCAACCATTAAGAACCTTCATATGAATCATCGTAACCAAAAAGTTTAGTAACGAAAATGAACAACAGAGGTATATCTCATGACTTGCTTGATTTAATAAATCTTTAAATACCATGTTTGTTCTGTCTTTTTCTAAATCTACCCTATTGTTAAACGACGTTTCATTATCTAAATCTTCATCCATCTCTTCTATGTATTCAATACTAGCTTGTAAATCATGAAACATACCCAACATTTCATTTTCTTCAGTAAGTGGATTACATCTAGTTTCATCATCAAAAGGATTACTACCACTCTTTCCTTTACCAAATCTTAGCATACCTCTGTGTAAGTTCACAGGCTCTCCATGATACACCCAATTTATATAGGAGGAGGCTATTCCAATGTTTAATAGATGTCATTTCACACTCTCTAATAAGTCTCAATTAGAATTCACACATTTCTTGCATGGACACCTTATTTTTCTGTAATTATTGGTGTGATTAGAAAACTTCTTCTATATACTCAACAAAAAACTTATCCCTAAGTTTCATCTAACTCTTGTCCATCTCGTTAAAAGCCCTAACAAATAAATATGTTGGATTAGTTTTATACCTCTTCTCTCAGATACTCCAACTACTTAAACTTACTCAATGAATAAGTTATGTCCAATCTCCCATTAACTACAGGCTATCTAACATTTTAAACACCCTGATCACTTCAATGGTGTATGAGGACCCCTTCCAAATAAGTCAACATTTTTAGGTAGGGTATTTAACATTTTAAAAAATTCAAATGCAATTTGAAAGTGAAATTCATATTTAATATTGAATTCAATATCGAATTCGATAAATACCCCCCAATCTCAAGTTCAATACACTACAAGAAATCGAGGCTCTTTCGAGGTAGAATGCATTGGCAAAAGCAATGTCAGAACAAAGATTCATCCCCAATGCATAAAAATACACGTCAACGGAGATAAGTAAACCCGACGCTATGGTTCAAGACATCGAAAGAAGATAAATAAATATTTAATTCTTGCATTTTTTTTATGTCTCTTTGCACGACATTAGGGAAAGCTTAGTCATTTCTGACGTCATAAGAAAACATCGGGAGAGTTGAAAACTATTCCCAATGTTTTACTTATGACGTCAGGAATAGGAGGTGTCTTCCATCGTCTTTGATGTGCGTCGGGAATTCTCTTATAAAAACTCACTTCAGTTCTGTAATTCACAGAACTGAAAAGGAGAAGGCCAAGAGAGTTGAGTGAGAGATCAAGAAGGAGAGAAATCCATGCAACCATTCGTTGCCGTCCCTATCCCGCTGTTTGTCGTCATTTGTCATTGTCGCTCTTCATTTCGGTAAGTGGTTTAGTTTAGTTTAGTTATTGTTTTGTTTTAGTTAATTAGTTTTGGTATTTAGATTTCAAATTAGTTTTTAGTATTTATATTTTGAATTAGTTGTAGGTTTTAGTATTGAATTAGAATTTGAACTGTTGTTAGGATTTAAAATTGAAGTTGAGATTGAAGTAGAGTTTGAATTTTAAATTTTCAATTTGAATTTAGGAATTATATTGAATTCGAGGAGGGTTATATTGAATGGGAGAGGGGGGAGGGGGGGGGGGTTATATTGTGGATTATAGACATTGTCCTAAATAATTGTATGTGGATGAATATTATTGATGAATCTTATTGTTGTGTACACATTTTATTTAAGGTTTGGTTGAAAAGTGTTGTTTTTATAATTTATAGTTAGTTTGTGGTTGAATTGGATTTATATTTGATTTTGTAGGAGTGGTTGAATTAGAGTTAGTTTATGGATGAATGTTGTAGAATGTTGCGGAATGTTGTTATTGTTGTGGGATGTTGTTGTATCAATATTTGCCGTTCAACTTGCTACTAAGACTATTATTTAGTTGAAGTAATTGATAAGTTATTAGTTTTGTTTAGTAATAAACTTCTCCATGATTTTGAGCATACTTGTTCAAATTGAGAATTTTAGTAATAAACTTCTCCAAATTAGGTGTGGCGGTACCCATATGGGGCTACGTCCACTTTCCATTGTAGCTAGGTCATAGATACTTGATTTGATTTGAAATTACTAATTGATATTGATGAGATTGATTTTGCTACAAGATATTGAATACACTAAGATTGTTTGAATGTTTGAATGCATATGGGTTGATGCACAAGCATTTTATGAAAAATATTATACTTTAACCAATAATATTTTCATCTTAGGTTTCAAGAATTATGGATGTTGATGAGGGAGAAATTCCATACGACATCAAGAAATTACAAGATTCCGATAAGGTAATTCTTTTGTCCTCAATTGATGTGAACATGATTTATGAAAAATCTTTTAGTTGTATTTGCTCTTTTATTTCCTTATCAAATGAGAAAAATCTGAATGTATAGCTTATATTTGCAAACTATTGTGTTTGTTATGATTAAAGATCTCTAGAGATATAGAATTTTTATACAATATTAAAGATACATGCTTGCTTACTTAGATATATAGATGGTTGTAGGGTATTAAAGTCATCTCACTTAATTTATTTATTTTAAAAATGTAACACTGCGGGCGGTTTAATAAACGTTTTGTACTATTTATATACAAATCTAATGGTGGATGTATATATCTTCCATTTAATAATGGAAGGTCTTTTTTTTATAAAAAAATAGAGGAACTCTCGAAGCTGCACAACATCGGGAGTTCCTAGATATCTTCTAACGCTATATTGACAGCGTCTTCGATGTTCATACAACGTTGGGAGATGTCTAGGAACTCCCGATGTTGCATGTTGTGCATGGGAGTTTCTCTCCCGACTCGTATCCAGAGCATGAAAGCATTTTTCGATGCTTTTCATATATCTTCTAACGATTTTGTGTATCGGGAGAGCCCCTTTTTCTTGTAGTGATAAACAACCCTCTCCTCCAACCTCCAATCTAGTAAACAACCACCCTAAATTCAATATAACCCCCCAAATCTCACAACAATCACAAATTTAATAATAGTCCAAATTACTCAACATCAATCAAACTCTAAAACCAATTCAAATTTAATCTAAACTCTAAATACTCAACATTATATCATATACATTCATTAACTCTAAACTCTAAAATTCAAATATAAAATTGGTACATAATTGCGTCATATATATTCATTATATCAATGCTTATCGTATTCAAAGTTTGAATAGATACATATTTTTCTAAATTCAATAAACAAATATACATATATACATTTTCCTAAATTCAGACACTTTTCTAAATTAAATAAACAAATATACATACATACATACATTTTATATATATTCAATTTGAATAATACAATATTTAATAAATTTAAATACAAAATTATAACAAACCTATATAAAATTTAATATTCTAATTTCAAAAAAGAAAAAAAGAATAACCCTGGCGGTGAACGACAAGTGGAGCAACGAACCATGGTGGCGACACTCGCGGCAACGACGGCGACGACAACGACGGCGACAAACTCTCTTAGTTCTCTCTCGGACGATTTTTCTTTTCTCTCTTTCATTTTTGTGTTATGTGTTGAAGGAGAAGAAATAGAGTAAACAGTCCCCACCTTTCTCAAAGACGTCAGGGTAAGTCAACTTTTCTTGACATCATTAGTAAAACGTTGGAAAAGGGTCACATTTTGAAATTAATAGTACACCTTTCCTGTAGATGGGCGTCGGGGAAAGTTTAAATATTAATTTCAAAACGAGACCTTTCCCCGACATCCCTCTGCCACACGTTGTAGAAAGGTCACGTTTTGAAATTAATAGTACACCTTTTCCCGACGTGTGTAGAGTGACATTGGGGAAAGTTAAATATTAATTTCAAAACGTTAACTTTCCCCGACGTCCCTCTGCCAGACATTGGAGAAAGGTGACGTTTGAAATTAATATTTAACTTTCCCCGACGTCCCTCTACTTCGCATAGGGAAAAGTTCAATATTAAATTAATATTTATAAGTTTTTCAACACCTATTCTCCATATACGTCAAGGAACATGACTTACACAGACGCGACTATGCGTGCGTCGGCGTTGGATGATCAACACGGACGCACTGTTCGTCGACGCCTTGTACCACATCGAAATTTCTCCGATTTCTTGTAGTGAATTGTACTAATTTCTCACTTTCTTGAGGTAAGAAAATTTTCTCTACTATAATCTAATTGATGGAATGCTCTCTACTTATTTTATGAGATTGTTGCTTTAAATATTGAAGTAATGAGAGGGAAAATAAGACATTAGTTTTAAAAGAAATTAAAGAATATTTTGAAATCAAGATTTGAAAGTGGGACACCGTTTTCTAAACATGCATGTTGTGGGGTGCTAACACATTCCTCATATACAAATGACTCCCGAACTAAACTCTAGTTTTTTGCAGACCATGTTTTTTTTTATGATTTATTTAAAGTTGTTTACTTTATATTTTTGGGACATTTTTAAAAATAGCAAAATAAATTAAAATATTTACAAGTTATAGCAAAATTTTGGATTCTATCAC
>JBBPDI010074730.1:0-15513 GCA_037974545.1 Cucumis variabilis | reverse complement strand
TAAAAAGTCAAAATGTTGACTTTTGACTTTTTAAATGTCAAATGACCATTTTACCCTTGGATGAACATTGCATGTAAATAACACATGGCTTCATGCATGTGAGACACTTACTTGGTGATATGCTTAGTGTGGAGAGTGGAAGCTCACTACATGCAAATTTTGCATGTAGTTGGCTTATAAAAGGAATGGATTGGAAATGAAAAAAGATGGATTTTTAGTTTTTGGTTTTTGGTTAAGAAACTGATTTTGTAATTTGAAATTACAAAAGCAAAACCAAATTTTCTTTTTCTCTCCAAAAGTTCTTCGTCCTAAATCCATCTCTCTCTCTATTTTCTCCACCGTTCGAGTCCTACAACTTGGTTCTAAGTCTAAAGAATAGCGGGTTAACACTAATAGTAGTCCCAGTTTTGATTTCGAGAGGAGATCGTGAAGAGCACATGAGAAGATTGCAATAATAGAAAAGCATCAAAGGTGAGTTTTTTTTATTAAACCTATTTTGTTTCATTTAAGGGTTGTAATACATGTTAATCACTAAAAAGTTTAGTTGTAATTAGAGTAAAATCTGATCCTTATTTCACTGCGCATGTCTACCGTTTCCATCAAGGGGGAGAAATAAAGGAGAAAAAAGAGCACCTTTCTGGTTGGGTTCGAAGTTCATTAGAAGGAGAGTTTAAAAGTCGAGAATATAGAAGAGAAAGGGATCTTTTTCGAGAGAGAACATTGGGCTGCATTACTCCTTGAGAGAGGGGAAGCAAAGGGTGGTTCTTTGTTTTTATTTTGATTTATTTCCAGTTTTAGTTTGAATTCGAGGGTATTCTTTTTGCAATAGGATTGTTAGTTGATTGTGAGATCTACATTCGTGATTCTTCCCTAGAGAATTTGATTCCCTTTAATATTGTAAGTTCTTTGGTTTAAGATTTTAATAAAAGTTTAGACACTATATCAATGTGTCTTACCAAATTGTTATCAGAGCACTAAAATCTAGGCTAAAGGAAAGCGATGGGGAAGACAGGAGATGACCGATTGGACCCTGTTGAATAAGAGATTCTTGAAATGCGAATGGATTTTAGGATATTTCCAGCAATAAAGGCGAACTTATCTTTGATTTCGAAAAGCATTGAGAACATAAATTTGCAGATAGAACAACAACAACAACAACAACAGAAAATTCTAAAATACATTGAGGGCATCATTTGAGAAAAAGCGGTGACAACAACGGACTCAGAAGGATCTCTGAGTAGAAAAAAGTTGAACTCAACAAGGCGAGATGATCCCAACGAAGACTTGAGCATGAATCGAAAGAATGATGAAGACAAAGAAATTGATTGTATTAAATTTAAGAAAGTGGAAATGTTGATATTCAACTGTGAGACTCGCTTCTAATTTGAGTATAAGAAGTAAAATCTGTCTAAGTATTTTGAAATTTGCGTTTTGGATAAAAGGAGGCGTTTTGAAATAAAAAGTTGACTTTTGAATCAATTAGCAGAAAGGAATAAGTAATAAAACTTGATATGGTTAAGTATGAGTTTTGCGATTAAGAAGTTAGTTCGAGAGGAAGTTTTGAGAAAAGATGGATTTACAGTAGGACCTATAAGTCTAAATGCTCACAAGAGAGAGTCTTCGCGAGAAAGCTGGATAGTCGCGAGAAGAGTTATGTGTTAAGAGTTTTGAATTATGTTAAGTGGTTAAAGCTATTCGTGAAATAAAATTAGACGAGAAGAAAGGTTTGGCGAGAAAATGTTAAATTTGATTAAGATTAAGTATTTAAGCATGGCTAAGATAAATATTAATTTTACACGTGTGAGGCTTTAAGTAGGAACTGACAATGGGATAAAGAACTAAGGATGACTAATCTAGGTTAAAGAATAGTATATATAAAGGATTTGGATAATTAAGTAAGGGAGATTTCTGGAAATTTTGAAGTTTTGAAGTGTTGCCATTTTGTTTCGGCGAGAAGGCAATGCGAGAAAGAATTAGAAGAAGAGATTTCTGGTTTTAAGGCTAAGTATTGGTGAGTGATCTTTTCTTAAAAGTATTTATATGATTCAAACATCTTTTGTAATGTTTAAAGCTTGATTTGATAACTATGATATTGATTAAGAAATGGTTTTCAAACCATTAGTTGCTTCCTTTGAATGAGCTAACTGTTATGTGCATATAAGTTTAAAGGCAGCCATGTAGAAAAGGCCTGCGTGGTGGAGTGAAGCTGGCCAATGTACAAAAAGATTGCATTATGTTAGGCGACCTGAGTAATAAGGATGAATCTGTATGTTCTCGAATGTTGTTGATACATTAATCTAAATACGAGATAATGAGACCAAGCGTAGAGAACGATTCAGGATCATTAGCTAAAGGAATGATTGTGACTAATATGTGTTTATGCAAGATGCGAAATGTTTTGTGAAATTATGTATTTATTAATAAACTGATTTGTCTTGACATTTATGATTTAGCAAAAAGGATATTGTAAAAAGGTTTGCATAAAACCTCACTAAGTCTTTTAGACTTAGGTTTTAAAATGTCATCTTCCAGGATCAAGGGTTTAGGCCAAGTAGAGAGGAAGGTCGAAGGGCTTGCAGCGAGTTGAAAAAGCTATCAGGCATTTAAAAGTTTTGATTCATGTCATTCTTTTTTGTCAAGGTGTTGTAATTGTATGTTCATGTATTAAACGCCTGTTGTTAATAAAGTTTAAGTTTTGGTTATGTTGATTGAGTTAAGCTTTATCGTTTAAAGCATGTGATTTAAACTTTTTGGTGTTTAAACAAGGTAAAGAATTTAAGATGAGTGTCTTTTGCATTTAATCGTGTCAGAGATGCTCAAGTATTTGGCGTTTAAGTTGACTTCCACTACGTTATTTTTTTCACTTGGTAGTTTAAAAGGAGTTAAGTTTAAGCTAAGCGATAAGACCAGTTGCAAGATTTTAAGCTAAATCACATTCTATCCGTACTACTTTCTATGTTCTAGTTGTTTTACGGATCAAGGTGTGACTTCAACGGCACAGACCTAGACTCATGGTTGTTCAAGGCAGATCAGTTTTTTAAAATTCATAATTTGACGGAATCAAACAAGATTTCAGTGGCAGTTATAAGTTTCGAAGGGCCAAGAAGGACAAACAGGAGTCTTTTATGAATTGGGGTGACTTAAAGCAAAAGATGTTGACTCAATTTTGGTCGATTAGAGATGGGACTTTGGTACGAAGGTTTTTGGAAATCTGATAGGAAACAACGGTGGAGGAATATCAGAATCGTTTTGATAAGTTGCTAGCTCTAGTAGCATTTTTGCTGACGGTAATTTTAAAAGAAACTTTTATGCATGGGCTAAGCCTATGGCTGAAGACGGAGGTGGAAATTCTAGAGGCCGTGGGGTTGGCTTAGATGTTGAAGCTGGCTTTCAAAATAGAAAACAAAGAAATGGTTCGAAAAGAAGTGACGCTTGTCAGTGTGTATGAGGGTAAGGTCCAAAACACGTTGTCGAAAATGAAGAAGATCACCAATGGAGGTACACTGACCTGGCATAGTAGTGACAATATACCCATGAGGACGATCACTAGTAGCAGGGGATATCTACTGTAAAGGACCTACAAAATGATTATCAGATGCTGAATTTCAATCTAGGAGGGAAAAGGGACTCTGATTTTGTTGTGAGGAGAAGTATCACATAGGGCACTGATCTAAAGCAAAAGACCAAAAAGAATTGAGGATGTTGGTTGTCTGAAAAGATGGAGAAGAGTTGGAGATTCTTGCAGACGACTCGCCTAAAGGGGATACTAAAGTGAGGTCAATTGAGGTAGGTGCAGTGAAGAACCTCAACATTGAATTATCCATCAATTTAGTGGTGGGGTTAACAAATTTGGGGACCATGAAGGTGAAGAGTACGGTGAGGGACAAAGAGGTTATAGTTTTGTTTGATTGTAGAGCCACCCACAATTTATATTGGAGAAGTTGGTGTCTGCCTTGAATCTGCCTATGAAAGCTACTTCAAATTATGGTGTTATTTTGGGTTTTGGCACAACCATTAAAGGGAAGAGTGTGTGTGGATAGGTGGAAATAGTGATTGGTGAGTGAAAAATCGTTGATAACTTCTTGTCCATGGAGCTAGGAGATGTTGATGTCATCCTAGGAATGCAGTGGCTTCATTACTTAGAGGTCACCGAGGTTGATTGGAGAAATTTAGTGATGACCGTTCACCATGACGGGAAGAAAGTTATCATCAGAGGGATTCAAGTCTAACGAAGACACGTGTTAGTTTGAAAAGCATGTTAATGTCGTGAGATAAGAAAGATCAAGGGTTCTTGGTGGAGTGTTGAGCCTTGATGAGGAAGTTAAGCCTAAAATTGATAATTTGATCCCTCCCTTAAACAAATTCATAGATGTTTTTTAGTGGTCAGAAACATTACCACAACAAAGGGGAATCAAGCATCATATTCACCTTAAAAAAGGGATTGACCCAATCAATGTAAGGCCATATCGATATGCACACCAATAGAAGGAGAAAATGGAGCACTTAATTGATGAGATGTTGACTTTAGTCATTATTAGACAGAGGACCAGCTCATATTCCAATCATGTGTTGTTAGTAAGAAAAAAGGATGGAAGCTGATGATTTTGTGTAGATTATCGGGCCTTGAACAATGTAACTATCCCAGATAAATTTCCCATCCCAGTGATTGAGGAGCTCTTTAATGAAATGAATGGTGCAAACTTATTCTCCAAGATAGAACTTAAGTTCGAATATCACCAGATTTGAATGAACCCAAACGATGTGGAAAAGATAGCCTTCAGAACTCATGAAGGCATTATGAGTTCTTAGTCATGCCATTCGGGTTGACTAATGCTCCATCAACTTTTTAGGTACTAATAAATGCCATTTTTAGGCCATATATGCGCAGATTTGTGTTGGTGTTCTTCGACGATATAATGATTTATAACAGAGGATTGGAAGAGCATTTATATCATTTGGAACTGATGCTGGAAATACTTAGGTAAAATACCTTTCATCCTAATTTGGGCAAATGTAGCTTTGCCAAGGCAATAGTGGGATACTTGGGGCATATTATATCAGAGAAGGGGGTAAAAGTTGACCCAGAAAAGATAAAAGCTATGAGCGAGTGACCTACTCCTACGAACGTTCACAAAGTGAGACATTTTTTGGGGTTGACGAGTTATTATCGGAGATTTGTCTAGGGTTATGGGAGTATTGCAGGACCACTAACTTAGTTGTTGAAGGCTGGTGCATATAAATGGACTAAAGAAGGCAATGCATCCTTCGAAAAGTTGAAGCTGTCAATGATGACCTTGTCAGTTCTAGATATCCCCGATTTTAACTTGTCATTTAGAATAGAGATGATGCATTAGGGTATGGAGTGGAAGGAAATATTGATAAAGTTCAGAAGACCAATTGCTTATTTCAGTCGAACTTTGAGCATAGAGATCAGGCACGACTAGTTTATGAAAGAGAGTTCACAACGGTTGTTTTTACAGTTGAAAGGTGGCGACCATATTTGTTGGGAAAGATGTTTATAATGAAGACAAATAATTTTTTTTTTTTGAAATTTCTACTTGAGTAAAGGGTTATACAACATCAATATCATAAATGGATAGCAAAGTTATTGGGATATTCATTATCTCGGGTTTCGCCTCCAATTCATCTCAACCAGATTTCATTTCCAACACCTATAGATCTGGAAATTATTCATGAAGAGGTTGAGAATGACTTGAAGTTGAAAGAGATTAAATGCACTGTTGAGGTGCAATATCAATCTGAGATTTCTAACTACATAGTACATCAAAGGGTGTTCCAGTTTAAAGGTCGATCAGTCATTTCAAAGACCTCATCCTTATTGCCTACAATTTTGGATACGTATCATGACTCGGTGTTGGCGACCATTTTGGTCTTTTAAGAACATATAAGAGAATTACATGAGAATTATATTGGGATGGAATGAAAAAAGATATTAAAAAGTATTGTGATAAATGCTTGATTTGTCAATGAAATAAAACCTTAACTTTATCACCAGCGGGGTTGTTGATGCTACTAGAGATACTAGATGCAATTTGGAATGATATTTCTATGGATTTCATCGATGGGTTATCTAAGGCTGCAAAGTATGATGTTATTGTTGTGATGGTGGATTGACTGAGTAAGTATGCTCATTTTATGGCCCTCAAACATTCATATATAGCTAAATCAATAGTTGAGGTGTTTGTGAAAGAAGTGGTAAGGCTAGATGGGTATTCTAGGTGTATTGTGTCAAATCGGGATAAAGTTTTTGTTAGTCACTTCTAGAATGAGTTGTTTAGGTTGGCTGGCATTAAATTACATAGAAGTTCTGATTACCATCCACAGATAGATGGTCAAACAAAGGAAGTAAATAGAGGGGTGGAAACGTATCTTCAATGCTTTTGTGGAGAAAGACCTAAGGAGTGGTTCAACTGGTTTCACTGGGTAAAGTATTGGTATAATACGACCTACAATAGCTCAATTGGTGTGACTCATTTCCAAGCAGTGTATGGTCGATCACCCCCTCCATTGATTCATTATAGAGATATGGACACACGAAATTCAACCTTGAATCAACAGCTTAGGGACAGGGATATTGCACTAGTAGCCTTAAAGGAGCACCTCAAGACAGCGCAATAAAAAATGAAGAAAAGTGCTGATTTGAAAAGGAGAGCAGTGAAGCTTCACGTTGGCAAAATAGTGTTCCTAAAGCTTCGACCATACAAAAAAATTTCCTTTGAGGAAGAAACGAAATGAGAAGTTATCTCCCAAATATTTAGGCCATATAAAACTCTTGAGAATATTTGGACTGGTGGCTTATAAGTTAGAATTGCCAAGCACAACGACAATTCATCCTGTCTTCCATGTTTCATAGTTGAAGAAGGCTTTAGGAGATCATACACAAGTTCATCAGATTACACCATACTTAAACGACAAGCATGGGTGGATGACCCAACTGGAGGAATTTTTTGGTTATCGAAAGAATCCGACCACAAGAGATTAGGAGGTTTTGATTAGTTTGAAAGGGTTACCTCCACATGAAACCACTTGGGAAGACTACAACGATTTTAAACAACAAATTCCTTACTTCCACCTTGAGGACAAGGTGGATTTGGAGTTGGAAAGTAGTGTTAGACCTCCACTACTTTTACGTATAATAAAATAAATAAAAATAAAATGGCACGTGAGAAGGAGGCACAGGAGGAGGAAAAAAGAGAGGAGAAAAAAAGACCTTTTTGGTAGGATTCGAAGTTAGTTAGTTAGAAGAGTTTAGAAGTCAGGAATGCAGAAGAGAGAGGGATCTTTTTGAAGAGAGAACATTGGGTCCTTCAGAGAGAGGGGAAGTAGAGGGCGGTTCTTTTCATAAAAAACTCTTTCTTGATGGTATTGGCCATTAAGAAATGAGACTTTGATGTTTTTTGTCCATCAAGGAAATTGAAAAGTCCATCAAGAAAATCATTCTCTTTGATGGAAACTTTGATATTTTTTGTCCATCAAGAAAACAAGTTTACTTGATGGCCAAAACATGACTTCTTCTTTTTCTTTTCTCACACCCACTTTAGCTCCGTGCTAATTAACATCTTCATAATCTTGATCTTGATTCCCTCCTTAATGATTCTTGTACTAAGAATTGTAACTTTGAAATCAAAATGTATAAAGGGTGAGGATTTGAACCCGAGACCTCTTGTCCATAGATACATACAGGTGCCAGCTGAGCTAAACTCATGTGGTCCAGCTTTTACAGCTTCTACAAATTTTAAAAACCTTAAATGATAAAATCACTTATTTCAATCTAATTATAATTACGACTTTTTAAAAAGTAATATTGTATTATTGATGAATAGAAAGTAATAATTGGAAAAAATAGTAAAAATTTAAGAATATTATTGATGAATATCGTATTTTCTAAACTCGTTAACAAGAGTCCAAATTTCGTGCTTCGTGAAAAATAGTTTTTTCTTGATGGGCAATGCCCATACAAGATATCATTTTTCTCGATGGACCTATCATTATTCCAAAGTTATAAATTTTTTTCTTGATGGATAATGCCTATCAAGATATCATTTTTCTCGATGGACCTTGCCCATGATATTTTTTTTGTCTTTGTCCATCAAGAAATCCTAGACCCATCAAAAAATCCAAAACAAATATATTAATTTTTTCGATGATGGCCATTGAAAATCAAGAAAATTCATCTCTTGATGGGCCTCGTCCAACAAGAAAATCTAACCAACTCGATGGACATTGCCAGTCAACTAATATATTATCCTTGATGTTTATTGTCCATCGAAAAATAGTTTTCTTGACGTTTGTGGAACATCAACAAAACTAAGAAAACTTTGCCCATTATGGAAATCAGAATCCACATTTTTTACATTTTTCTCATATTTCTTCAAGAATAAGGGGACTTTTCTTGCGTAAATGACCGTCAAGATAAACATTTTATCAAGAAAGATAGTTCTTTGCCATAACTATCAAGAAATAAAATTTGTGTGTCCAATAGAAATAATTTCACTAACATAAATTCTGTTAGTATAAACAATTACAGTGACTCCCAAACAACTTAAGGTGTGTTTGGATTGACTTTTAAAGTGTTTAATTTTAAAAATAATTCATTTCAAGATAAATTGAAGTATTTGACATTGGTTTAAAATAACTTTTAAAAAAATGAGATTATGAAATAAGCCATTTTAGAGAAAACACATTCAACCATATTTTAGAATAAATGTTTGTTTGGTATTTCATGAAGAATCCCTCCCAAATTTCTATTTTTCTCCCTTTATTTTTTCTATTTTTTTTACTATCTATTTTTCACTTCGTCGTTTTTTTTTTGTTTAAATGCTTTGAATATTTTTTAATGTGTGTTCATATACATTTAAATATAGGGATTTACAAATATTCCTCTCTCAGTCAAATCTACTTTGCCTTCACATCTGTGAAAAAGATCATGAAAACATCAATGAAGAACATGATCCTTCGATTTATGAAATGAAGATGAATGAAGAACGTGATCAAATTGTACATTTTTTTGTCTAGTTGATATTATATTATTTCGAAAAAATTATTTATCTTATTTATATTTTGTTGTTGGAAATCAATTTTTTTTTGTATAGTTATGTATTTACATTTTAAGATATTTATGCTTTTAAAATTGAATTGTAAAAATAAAATTAATACAAAGAAATAAAATTAATTTTTAGTTTCAAGTGATTAGAAAATTAATCATTTCAATACAAAGGGAATTTACATAAACATAAATAGAAGAAAATGAAAAGTATTTATATCCTATAGTAAAAAAGGATGAATATTTTGGGCTTGGATTAAAATTTTGCTATGGGCCGTAATAGTTTGAAAATTCTTCTATTCTTAAACATCCCCCTCAATATAATGTGCGATTAATTTAAAATATATATATTTATGAAAAAATATTTAAAATGTCATTACAACAAAAATGGTCTACGACGACAGTTATTTTCTGTCGCGAAAAAAATTTATGACAGTTATTTACATTCATAGTATCATCTGTTGTGGAAAGTCCTTCCACGATAGTTTTCAAAAATTGTCACAATAAGTTTTTTCATGACAGAAAATAAATGTCATTAATTACAATTTTATGACAAAAAATAACTGTTATATTTTATATTATGACAACAAATAACTGTCATCATTTGTATATTAACGACAGTTAAAAAAATGTCGCAAATTCATTTATTATGACATTTTTTAACTGTCAATGATATATAAATCGTGAAAGTTTTTATAAAAATAAATGTCATCTTTTCAAAATTGCGACAGTTTAAAAATGTCACGAATTTGTATTTTATCACAATTTTTTCTTGTCAAATATATGCCAATCGTGACAGTTTTTTTATAAAATTAAATGTCATTGTTTTGCTATTGATGACATTTTTTTCTGTCAAAGATAGGCCAAGAAGCTAAAGAGTACAACATGAATATGGCAGACAATCATAGAAAATTATACTCTATAGCAAGCGTAGAAGAATGAAAAAAAAAAGAAAAAGAATAAGATGTCAATCAATGGGATCTACATTTAAGTACTATTAATGATAAACCACAGTTACATTAGCTACAAAACCAACTATCATGAAATAAATAAAGAAACATATCATCCTGTCCTTAATTTATTATACAAGACTGCTAATTTTATACGAAGGATTGATGTTTCTATGCTCCTCATTCTATACTAAGGATTCATTGTTGGATATCTCATCAACATCAACAACGACAGGATGGGATGAGTGTTAAATCTAATTAAAATGGGATATAGAGAAAATTTCTTAAATATCATAATCTAGTGAAAGAAATCCTCTATGTTGTAAAAGCAAACTTGTTTATACAATTTTCCACATTCTTAATGTACTACTTGTTTCCTTTTGTCGCAAACTTACATTGAAAAATAAGATAGAAAATGAGAAAATATTCCTAAAGAACCATACTCAGCGTATAGTCAAATGACAAATGTAAAAGAAGAAAAATATATGACAGCTATTGGATGATATTATTTATTATAGTTCATTTCACAACTCTACCCATGTTTTAAGTTGTAATCGTGACTTTTATCTTTGTGACTTCTAAAGTATGGGAAATACTACAATCGAAAACATCATCATCGATTATACAAGCCCCAAGACAACTTAAACTGTGGACTACGAAACCAGAACTCTAATAGAAACTAAAAATAAAAAATCACTCCATTGTGTCCAATTGGTGAATAGTTTGTTCTGTCATTGCTTATAAGAAAAAACATGATGATCGATTATGTTTATTATGTCATAAAAAAAGTGAGAAAAGCTACATACCACAATAATGATAATTACAAGATCATCCCAGTGCTTCTCATCTACAAGTTGAACTGCAAGACTATCACTTCCATCCATTTCCTTTAAGAGGATACAAGACAAAAAAGAAAGCACACAAGCATTATTCTCGTTGATGTATATCAGAAAGCAGAATTATAAACGTCTTAAACATTTACATATGTGTCGTTCGTGTTCAACAAAGTTATATCAACAAAAAAAAATCCATAAAATACATCAAAAAAGTTTATAAAGAATCTGCCCAGGCACATTAGCGCATGGTTAAGGAATAAAACAAACCACAAATGTGTGAGCCCCAAAAATACTTCACTGTTCTTCACTTCTTCCTTCAACTGATTACATCAAAACCAAACAATCAGAACATATGATATCAATCTAAAACAAATCACAATGACAAATGGAATAGATTTGACCCAACCAAACAAAATAGGAGAAAGTCATAGTAAATATAATTAAACTGCTCATCCTAAGGTTTGTTCAAGCTTATCTAGACATGCCACTGAACCAAGCTCAATTTTATCTATTTGAAAAAAACTTGCTAATTCCTAATGCCATATGCAATCAATTTTTGAGGTAAAGGGCAGGGAAAACAAAGTTCTTACCTTCTGAAGAACTTTCTTTTGATAGCGATAGCCTTGAGAAAGTAAACAAATGAGTAACTTTTATGAGCATGATTTCACAGGAAGAACAAGTGGGAGGAAAAAAATAGATACTAGCTTATAACAATTAAATACATAAACCCAATTTTGTAGTTTGATACTAGCTGGTTGAAGTTACCAGAAGGAACTGACATCATTGATACTAGCTGCAGTTTCAAAAATGGTCATAATGTTAACCATTGACATGAATAAAGAACAAAGTCTTGAATTTCAACAGCTTTGAGAACTAGCCACTATGTTATCTATATCGTAACAATATATCAAAGCTATGAAGTCAAGAGCATAGAAAGCACCTTTGAGTAGTACTACAGTGGCTAAAAGTAGCTCAACAATCTCAGCTTTTAGCAACACAATATCTATATATAATTTGAAAGTAGAGAATTAACCCCCATCAACAAAAACTCATTGATTGACTAGAAAGCTAAAAAGGAAAGAAAATGAAAAAGCGAGAAAAAAAAAACTTAGAACAATACTTTTAATTCTCCTTTCAACAAGTACCTATCCACCAACTTGATATTAAGCCCTCTCGACTGAACCTAACTTGTGTAATAAAATGATGTTTTCAATTAGTAGTGAAGAAAGAAAATTAATAAACCACAAGCATAGATATACATTAATTATACTTTTAGCATTTTTATCAATCAAACTAAAAAGATATTCTTCAATACCTTTCAAAGCTCTCTGGTTTTATTCTTTTGGCATTTTCATCAATCAGATTGAAAAGTAGACATCAATTATGTCTGCAAAATCAGTTTCCAATGGAATATTATGGGAAAGATAAAGAACTAGTATGACTTTTTAGTTAATTTTAACTTTCATAAATCACTACTTTTTCAGCCAAAATAATGGTTCTTCAAGAAATGACCATTATTTAAGAGGGGCATTTGGTTACTTTACAATTATTTTATAACTACAATCTTTTATATGAATTGATCAAATAGTACTTTCTTGTGAAGTACTAAATTCAACCAAATTGATTTTTGCTAATTACAACACTTACAAAAAATATCAAGTTTAGTGACATAGGGACACTATGATTACCCTTTCAATATCATGTTTAGCTTATATTTAATCATTTAAATTAGTATATACTAAAAGTCATGAAAACATGAAGAAAAGCTACCTACAAAATGTTTTTCCAAATTTCCATATTAAGGGTTGCAAGTCGATGAAAAAGAGAAAAATAAAGCTTCGAAAACTCTCCAAGATAAGTCTAATAACATTCGATGATCACTAAGTTCAATAACATAATAATGAAACTTATCCACTACCTTTGTAACAATCTATACTAAGTCATAGCCAAAAATCAAGGCTATGCAGACGATTCTCACGTTCAAGCTCCTCAATTTCTTCCTACAAAATACAAAATTATTAGAATTTACATATAGAACCTGAGAAACATCAAACAAATATATTGCCATATTGGCTTTTTTCAATGGACTTCTAGTGATAGGTGACTAGATTTGATAATCAAACCATGAAAACCTAACTCTTTTTTACTTCTACATTTGGGTGTAAAAATTCAAACCTTTTTTATGAGAAAAAAGGCTAAGCCTACTAGAATTTGTTGTACTGCATTTTAAGGCTCTCAAATTTGAAGAGTCCTATTTTTGAGTGACTGATACCAGTTAAAGAAAAAGAACATTACAAAGTCAATGGTCAGTTCTAGTTTATCATCCAAGTTTATTTGGTTTCGATCAAATGAGTGGCAAATGAATAGGGGGAAAAAAAGTCTTCCTACCTGAAACATTATCAATTTAATGTTTATGGGTTTTTATAGAAACAAAATTTTGTATTTACTTATGTGAATTATTTTAAACACATACATGAAGAAAAAAGATAAGACACGTTGCCACGTTCTTGAATGATACATATTCTTCTTTCTCCTATCATTTAATTTTACTAGTTTTCTCGATTAGTTCACTAACCCTATACTCAAAATCTACTTGTTGCACATATTTGTTTAGGAGTATTTTTAATAATCTAACTCTTCTTTTTTTTTTAAAAAAAAAATACCCTAAAAATTCTTTCATTTTTGTTTAAGAGTTGTTCATATTATAATTGCAAATGAGGCCATAGATGAACAAAAGAGTAAAATACCAATGTGACAAATGATAAATTAAAGTAGAACTCTTAGAATGACCAATACTCTTTAACAGAAGTCTTTATTTGACATTATCTGATACAACTTATTTAGATTGATCACTCAAATGCTGAAAATCCTTGAAACTCTTAGCATCCACCTTATTTAGATTGATCACTCAATACAACTTTTATTCATATTATTTATTTTTAAGGTCCCTCCCACCACTAGACCTGATCTTAAGAAGAATTCTTCAGAACCCATTCCACTAATGTGGAAACACCAAATCCAGTTGCAACACTCTTCTTAGTATTCCAAACATGACTAGCAATGTCAAGGTGCTTGAACGATACATATTCTCTCCTTTCTCCTATCATGACTATACAACATTATCAACAAGATCTCAAAATGAATTATGTTCTTCCTACAGATTACACAACAAAGTAGACACTTAAAGATAATATTATTTAGCACAGGTCGCAAAACAAGAGAAAAAACTATTAACTTGCCTTCAGTCCAATTAATTTAAAATGAGCAGATTTTATACTGTTATACTTTATGCACTAAATCAGAGAACAATTCAAAATAGAACGCATAATCAAGAATACACACAAAGTGATAAAAGAGTAAACACAATGATATATAGTGTTTCAACCAATTCGGTCTACATCCACTTTGAGAACCATCTTGGAGAGATTTTATTAAGAACAAAATTTGGATACAATAATAGAGTTCAACATAATATTCAATCTGTAATCAGCCACGACAAAACCGACTATACCGTCAACCAAACTCTAAGAGAAACTAAGAGACCCACGCTGAAACCACCTAGATAGACACCCAAATTTGACGAAATACGACTCCAATGCCTAAAATGCTCGGACCCCAACGTCGAACTAACACTGGAATACCATTGCCTCAAATGTGTGTTGTTCACTGGCAGTATAACGCTATAGCTCTCTCTGTCTCGCCAAAAACGATCACTTGCAACTATCAGCGATGGTTTTCGAACGGTTTCCCCAACCTCTTCGTCAAATAACTCTCTTCTCTTTCTCCGTTGGTGGACTGTCGGCTGTCTCTCTGTTTTTCTCCCCTTTCTTTTGTCTAATTTAAAAGACCTAAGGTAGAAGGTGTAAACAATTACAAATTTGCCATAAAGGCAAATTAGCACTCTACCCTTAACTTAAATCCCATTTTACAAACTCTTAAATACTTGTCATTTGCCAACAAGAGCTTAGCTCAGCTGGCACCTATATGGATCTGTGGACAGAAGGTTCCGGGTTCAAATCTCCACCCCAGCATTTATCATAATACCTTGCAAACAAAAAAATACTTGTCATTTTTCTACAAATCTCCCTCATGACAAGCTATTTAAGACACACCAAACTGATTCTCCCAACACCCTATCATCCATATTTAACCTTAATCTTATCTAATATGTATTTAAACCTATGAGCTGGAAGACCTTTGGTTAACATAATTGACAAATTCTCAACTGTATGAACTTTGACCAATTCAACATCTTTCTGAGCAATAACATTTCTGATATAATGAAATTTGACATCGATAAGCTTAAACCGTTCATGATGAGATGGATTCTTTGCAAGATGAATAGCACTCTGGCTATCACAATGGATGATAGGAATAAACTCCTGCGATAACTGTTGGAAACAAAAGACATGCACAGCGGAAAATAGAAACAAAATTTTACTCGAAATGCCTCTTGTTAACATGCAACCCTAAGAAAAAAAATTAGGGATTAGGAAAAAACATACCTTTGATGCCTTTCACGTGCACAAACCGGAACACCCACTAGAATTTACCTACTATTCTTGGGACAAAGAACCGGGTTGTGGGACCCAATTTGGTATAGGAAAAACAAGGAGATAAAAGGAAATTGGAAGGTATAAAGATTTTGTTGAGATATTAGGGT
>JBBPDI010074722.1:0-15513 GCA_037974545.1 Cucumis variabilis | reverse complement strand
TCGCTATACACGGCCATCTGACTTTGTGTGTGCGTGCGTGTGACTGCTCTGCAAATTTTAGTTCCCAGAAACTGCAGTTATATGTGTTCATTGGACAACAATCACCGAGTGGTCAACGGGAGCGGAGGAGCATCCAAAAGGGTTTCGTATTCATTTATTTTTACTTCTAGTTCATGTAACAATTCTCAGTTTCTAGCTGGCTTTTATGAGTGTTTGGTTCAATGTCATGTTCTGTTTAAAGCAGAGAATGGAAATTTATTGAAACCAAGGGACAGATTCTCATCTTCCCTACCAAATATATAAGGAGCTAAAGATTTGGCTGATATGTTCTGAAGAACTTTTGAGATATTTTCTTTCCAAAGTTGTTCTATACAAACGTTAGAAGAAGGCTAGTTCAAATATGTTTGGCTTTCCTATTTTCATCTGTTTCACTTTGGAGGGGACAATTTGGGTCGTGAGTTACTATAGTTTGTTATATTTAGGGTTAGAATAGTTTATAGATTATAATAGTTTGTGTTTAAAGTGTACAATTTAAGTTTGAGATATAATGATTCGTGTTTAGCTCGAAATGGAATATAAGTTTTAAAGTTGGGTTTATATTTTCATCTACTGTCTACTTCTATTATACAAGTAATAGTACTTTAAAATATCATGTTTTATAAATATAAATAAAAGCATTTGTTCTGTCAATTCTTGAAAGAATTTGTTAGATTTTAGGCTATGTTTTTATCTGTCAATTTGATCATTATGAGATGCGTCGATATTAGTGAACATAGAAAAAGTACTTGAGAGATTAAGAGCTCGTTTGGTAACGTTTATGTTTTTTGTTTTTTGTTTTTGTTTTTATTTCTTTAGAAACAAAGATATTTGGTAACATTTCTTATTTTTCATTCTAAAAAAAGTAAAAATATTTCTCATTTTATAAAGAATTATTGGAAACAAAAGAAAGTAGTTTTTCACGTTCGTTTCTTAATTATTTTTATTGGTTTTTTTTTCTTTTTTTCTTTTTCTTAATTATTATTTTTATTGGTTTTCTTTTCCTTTTTCTTAATTATTTTTATCAGTTTTCTTTTTTTCAATTATTTTTCTATTTTCTTTTCCTTTTCCATTTTCCCACGTGATTTACTTTCTCTTCCTCTTATTTCCATCTTCTTCCCTAAATAACCACTCTCCACGTGATTTCCTTTTTTTTCTCCTCTTATCTCCATCGTCTTTTTCAAATAGCCATTGTTTTCCTCTTTCCCATATTGTCTTCACCATCTTCCTTCTCGCCTCTTATTGTCTTCTTCTACACGTCTTCTCTTTGCTGGATCTGGGTTTTCCTCTTCCTCTTCACGTGGATCTGGGTTTTTGCTGTGGGTCTTTGTCTTCCTCTTCGTCGTAGATTTCAGTCCTCCTCTTCATCGTGGGATTTCATCTTCTTCCTCGCTGGCTCTATCCTTCAGATTTATTGATCTCCATAAGATTACTAGAAGACCTTCCTATCTAGATTTGATAAAATGAGTAGTGTAATGTTTAATTGAATTAGTTGTGAATAAAATAAAAAATAAATCTAAAAGAAAATAAGGAAATAAGAAACAATTATGAAACATATTTTCTATTTATGTTTCTTTTTTTTCAAGAAACAAGAAGTAGAAACAGTTATCAAACATATTTATGTTTTTTGTTCTAAAAAAAAAGAAACAGGAAACAAAAACATTACGAAACGGGTCCTAAGTTACCATTCATAAATATGTTCATATTTAACTTCATAACATTGAACAAGAAAATGCATATCTAGAGTGAATGTTACAAAGTACAAATTACTGCATAACTAGAGGGAATGTTACGTAATACGTCAAAAATAGCAAAATAGGCAAACTACTAGTCTTTATAAATAGTTTTTATTCTTTTATTATTCTTGAAAAAATCCTAAAAGTATTATTAAATACATGATTCTAACAAAATAATTAAATTATGATTTGTTACTATTAAAAATATCGAAGAAAAAAAAAATACTCATCTTAATATACTTTGTAAATAGAAAATAAAAAGATTTGTTCTACCAATTTTTTAAATTATGTTGGATTCGAAGTTGCATTATTCTTCGAATTTGCAATATTACCGGTGGGTGGAGCATGCCAGCACAATATATGTGGGATTAAGTTAGAAATTTATATAATTGATTAAGAAAATTTCATATTCGAGGTGTTCAAGAACAACTAATTCTCTATCTTCATAATATTGCACAGAAAATACATATCTAGAAACTATAGTTGTAAAGTATAGACCATCACCTTGATTGACACACAAAAATTACTATTAACTTTGAATTCAGATAGAGTTATATGATTCTATATATAGTTGAAAAACAGTTCAAAATTTTTTGGGAATAAACTTGTAACACTAAAATATGTTATTATATGCAGAATTTTCAAAAGTAGAAAATTTTACAAAACATTTGCAATTTATAGTAAATATTGTTTAGAGTTAATAGTTTTTTGGAATACTTTTTAAAATTTATGTTTATGTTTTTATTTTATTTTATTCTTTTTTTTTTTTTTTGACATAAGGTTTGAGTTAATTTATGGTGACCAATAAATAAATAAAGGATAGAACATCCGAACTTATAATTAGTTGGGAAATAAAAGTGTAGAAGGAATTTGTTTTGGGATAACTGAGATGGGATTTGACTGAAAAAGAGGTAAAAATTCAAATTCAAAATCTCTTGCACTCCTTTGATTACTATTTGGTTGTTATTTATACTTTCATTTCAAAGTATGTGTTTTTCTAAACCATTTTTCTTTATATCAAATTCTATACCAAAATTTAAAAACATCTATTAGATTTATGTTTCTCAAATACTGTTTTTTTAAAAAAGAAATAAGAAATAAGAAAATGAAATAGCTTAATAACGAAGCTTTGAGTCTTCTAAAAATGAAAAAAAAAAAAAAAAACTTTTTTTTGGAAGATTTTAGACTAAAAAAATTTAAATATTGAAAATTATCTATTTAACATTTAAATTTCATTTGATCTTCAAACTAAAAAACTTAGTATCGAAAACAAATCCTTTTTTATAATTTTATTATTTTCATGAAATATGTAAGAATATGCTAAATTTACCAATTTTGGTGTTACAATGAAAGTAATAAATGAAATGGGTATATTACTTATAAAATACAAAGATTAAAAGGATCTTACAACTAGGAACAGATTTATATAGATGCTAGTGATGGACTAAAACAGAAACACAGTTCTAAGTTAGAGTACGTTTACATCGACAAAAGACCATTCAAAACTTAGGAAATATTTTTATTTATGGAGACAATGAAGGATGCAAATGGAATTTTCCAGCTACCTACATTTTCATCCCTACTTTCTTGAATCCAACTAAGAATTTGCAGTTACCTTACCCTATTTTTCTCATGAAACACAAAGAAAAAAGGGGTAACGCAATCCATCATATTTGACCATCTTAAAATCACTTCAATTTTCTAATTGAGACAGCCAAAATAATTGAAGTTACTCAAATGTGCTTCAAATTCCATCCAAATACATTTGTGTGTATTATGGGATATTATATTTTGACTTATTTTTCTATCTAAATGACCCTAGATGGATATTGTTAGAATTTTACGTTGATTTAGTGTTAAGTCTAACACGATTTGATGTAAAAATTATTATCAGTTGAGATGAGGTGTTAACAATAAAGATTCCATCCTTTTATGTAACAGTGAGTCGTCTCGACTTAAGTTGTTGTGGCCTTCTGAACACTAATTAAATTAAATTTGATAATAGAATATTAAAAGTTAGTAAAAAAATATAGAATTATAAACTTAAAATTCAATTCAGTTTTAAAAAATAATTTAATCAATTAGGACTTATTTAGTTATAATTTGAATTTTATTTTACGTTTTTCTAATTTCTTGAAATGTGTGTTTGACAAACTTGGATTCTATTGTTGAAAATTGTTTTCAAATTCTGTGATACAAATAGTGCAAATTCTAAAAATAATATTTTTTTTTTGTTTTCATTGTATTTAGATTTTGAATCTTAAATTTTAAAATGAAAAATCGTATTGGATAAAAAAAATATAAAAAAGTGTATTTCTTAAAAATTAAAATATGTATTGTAAATCATATTAATTATACAATTTTAAAGATAAAACATGTTTATAAATAAATTAACAATAGCTTATTGTTAAATAAAATTATTAATAATATCAATGTAGTATAAACACATTTTAAATATTTGTTTAAATTAGAATCTACCATGAAACACTTATTTAAGAATATGAAATACAAAATTGATTTTATTAAATTTTTTTGTTTACAAATTAATGTTTTTAGATGTCTTACCAAACAATAATAAACTTTTTTTAAGTTTAGACCCAAATCAATAGTGAACTACTCCTTCTACTATTATTATATATATGTGTTATGAATTTATTTTCACTTTTTAGTATATGAAAATAATTTTGTTACAAACTTTTAAATTGACATTTCCATTACTATTCTTAGAAGAATAAGGATTATCGGAAGGCAATTGTTGTTTGTTTTATTTGAACAAATGGAAAAGTGTCAGCAGAACAGTCAAAAAGTCTACAATACCATTTGCAAGCTGGCAATGTTGGAATTTCGTGGAGGGTAGTTTTGTAATTCTCAAAATTCAAGCCCTCTCCTCTATGCTCTAACACGTTGTTCGTTATTCAAAAGCATCCATATTTATTGGTTACGTAATGTTGCCATTCATTCTTAAGATTATAAAAGTGATTTAAGCCCCTTCTTTTTTTCTTTTTAATTTTTACTTAAAAGAAAAAATTATTCAATTTTAATAATTCAAATGGTTTCGTATTCAATGCTCAAAAGTCTTCCATCATGGTTTTTTGAGCTTTCCTAACCATTGTTTTAAGAGTACTCTTGTGGGTTCCCTCCTTTATATCAAGTTAGAATCTCCTTGTGGGCCCTCCTCTTAATAGGCTAGACTCTCTCAATGTGAGTTTCTCCTATGAGCTATCTTTTAGGCTCCTCTAAAATCCTCTTGAACTCTCTCATAGACTTCTCTCAACTCCTTTTGAACTCTCTCCTAGGTTCTTATGAGTTTACTCTTCTTAAACTTTCCTCATGGGTCTTGTTGTGCTCTTTAAGTTCTTCCTATGGGTGCTCCTCTTGAACTCTTTCTTAGGTTCCTTTGAGCTCCTCTTGAGTCCACCTCATGGGTTCTACTGAATTATTCTAAACTCTTCTACATGGGTGCTTTAAGCTCTCTCTTAGGCTCCTCCGAGTTTATTCTTTTTTAGCTCTTTAAGATTTCTCCCATGAGTGCTCCTCTTGAGCTCTCTTCCAAGCTCTTTTGAGCTTTTCCTAAACTTACCTCATGGATCCCACTGAGATCTCTAAGCTCTTTCCTATGGGTGCATCTCTTTGAACTCTTTTCTATACTCCTATTGGATCTACCTTATGGGTCTCATTGAGTTGTCTAACCTCTATTCTATGGGTGCTTTTAAGCTCTCTTTTAGACTTCTATGAGCTCTCTTCTAGACTCTGTTGAGTTTCTATCTGTTAGGATTCATGTCTTAAAACTCGTAGATTGTAAATATAATTCATTGATCGTTGTTAATAAAGTGTTATTATTGTAATAGTTGTTATTGATTATATTATTAGTTTTTTCTTAATAAACCAAATCCAATAGAGACATACATGGATCAATATTCGACATCAGCTTAAAGAGTCAATAATATAGGGATAAGGTTGGGTAACTTATCTCGAGAACACTATGGATACAACTTATTTTGTATTTGATACAAACACAATGATTCAAAGCGTTCATGTAGTTGACATGCGTGTGAGGGTATCCTTGCAATCAGTTTGCATAAGACCGAATCGTAAAATAGTAACCACTAGATGTAAATCCGTTAACTAGTTAGATTTCTATTTCATTAGAATGACCTAGGTAACTTAGTCTTAATCATGAGTGTATTATGAACTTTTGTTCGTCAGAGGTTTTCCTTTGATTTGTACGAGTGAGAGTGACTAGATAGCCGACTCAATAAACTTATTATTTTGGAGACAAGACCGAGTGGTGTCTTAATTTGGAGAATTATTTTGTAGATTCAGAGACATAAACAAATAATTTTTTTTCTAATTTATAATTAGAAAGCATGCTTAGCCTTAAGTCTTAATAAGAAAACTAGTTTCTTAATTATTTTTTTCAATGTACTGGTATTTTGGGATTTTCAAAATAAATTGAGTAATGGTTCTGTAAAATCTTCCTCTGTCATGGGGCTTTTATCCCTTCACTATCTTAGGCTATTATATGAGTTTCTCTTTGAGCATTCTCCTAGGTTCACATATGAGCTCCTTCTAAGCTCTTTCCTAGGTTTTGTTGAGCTTTTTTTTCTAGGTTGCTATGAGCTTTTCTTAAGCTCTTTTTTAGGCTCCAATGACCTCCTCTCTTAGACTTCTACAAGCTCTTCTCGAGCTTTTCAAAAGGTCTCTTAAGCTTATATCATGAGTCTCACTGAGTTCTCTATGCTCTCTTAAGCTTTTTCCAATTCCTATTTTCATTAAGCTCACCTTACAAGTTCTTTGGGCTCTCTCTAAATTCGCTTATGCTCTCGTATGAATTCTCTTGAGTTAAGCTAAAATTCATCACAACATATCCTTTCATATTTTCATGTTTATTTATTTAGGCAATACTTCCATCTTGAACTTGAGATGACTTGTACTCTATTTTAAAGTTTTATTTTAAATTTAGGCTATATCTTCTATTATCTTTTTTTAAAAAAAAAATTAACTAGACTTTTTACCTTGTGTTTTTTTTTTATAATTTGACTTGAAATAACATGTTTCTTTTTTCAATATGATTATTTTATTAAATTGTTTATCAAATAGCTGAAAATATAACAAAATTTAAGATTCTATCAATGATGAACACTAATAGACTTCTATCATGTAAGTTCATTGATAGGCACTAATAAAAGTCTATATTTGAATTCATTTTGCTATATTTAAAAATGCTCATTTAAATAAATTATTTTAAATGATCAAACTTGTTGGAAACATTTTAAATATATATATATATATACATATATATAAACTTCATTTCAAATGGTCAATTTTCTCACTGAGATTATCCTTGGAGACTTTGAAATGAGTGGCAGCTGGAGTTCGTTTGGACTTAGCATTGGATAGATCAAACTTCTTGATTAGGTTACGAGCATATTTCTCTTGAGACATGAATATTCCTGAGTCATATTGAGAGATTTGAAAGCCTAAAAAGAACGATAGTTTACCAACCATACTCAATTAAAAAAAATTGAATGTTAATAATAATATTATACAACAACAAGGAGGACCTCATAGCCTGAGACCAAGGCACAAGAGCAAAAAACGCTCACACATAAAGAAGAGAAGAAGGAAAAAAACTAGAACAGACACCAACCCAAAACATAGAAGTCGGGCTAAAACAACTAAACCCAAAGACAAAGAAGCAAAAACACCCCACAGCCCGGGGATAGATCACAAAACAAAAGAAGTATAGAACAACAGAACGTGAAACGCACACACGGCCAAAATAAAATAGCATCATCCAGAACTAACCAAACGAAGAAGAAGACCAACAACAAAACAAAAAGAAAAAAAACCCCACAGCTCGGGGACAAGCATAATAAAAACGATAATAAGACACTAAATAAGATCATGAACATTTCCAGTCCAAGAAGCAAGACGAGCCTGAATGCATAAACGAAGGAGCTGGAAAATAATCATAGGATCACGAGCCTGACCTCCATGACAATGATAATTACGCTCCTGCCAAATGAAGTAAATCGAAGCACACCAGAGAACCTGCCATAACTTATTTCTCACCCCCTTCCCAAAAGATGATGTCCACCACATAGACTTGAACAACTAGGAAGGAGGAACCATGCTTTAAAAAACATAGTCTTATCAGAGCCCCCTCGTGAGTAGCCTTTAGAGTTCAAGTAATTTGACAATCTGGCATACCAGGCGCAAGAAGCTTGTTTCAGATCGTATAGGGTCTTGTAAAGCTTGTAAATATAGTTGGGATGAGTGGGATCAGTGAAGCCTTTTGGTTGAGACACATAGACTTCTTCAAAGATGAGTCCATTGAGGAAGGTACTCTTGACGTCCATTTGAAATAGTTTGATTTTTCGGACACATTCCAGACCCAAAAGCAATCGAATAGCTTCAAGGCGGGCAACAAAGGCAAAGGTTTCTCCAAAGTCGACACCTTCGATTTGAGCATAACCTTGTGCTACAAGACGAGCTTTGTTTCTGATGACATTTTTGTTTTCGTCAGTTTTTTTAATATCCACTTTGTCCCAATGATATTTGCATCAGGTGGCTTGGGAACAAGTTCCCATACTTTATTCCTCTTAAATTGAATAAGTTGTTCTTGCATTGCCATGACCCATTGGTTGTCCTGAAGTGCTTCAGAAATATTGTTTGGTTCAATAGTAGATATGAAACAAACATTAGCCACCATTTTTGCATAGTCCAATCTTTCCTTCTTTCGAGTTGTGATGCCACTGTTGAGATCTCTAATTATGTTTGAGCATGGGTGATTTTTCTAAATGTGAGCAGGTGGAGCGTTATGAGTGAAAATAGTTTTGAAATTATCATCATCTTTAGAATGCGACATAGATGGTGAGAAACTTTCAACTTCTGATGATTTTTCTATACAACCATTTTCAGGGAATATTGATGAACGGTTTTCACGAGTAGTGCATTCGATGTCTGAATAATGTTACTTGAGTCAATAGAGGTAGTTTGCTTTGTTGCTAATTTATCAGAGTCAGAGTCATTTTGAATAATTTCAGTGAGATTCACAGAGTCATCAATAATCACATTCAGGGATTTAACAATTGTTTTAGTACGTTGGTTGAACACTTTGTAAGCTCTACTATTTGGTAAATATCCTAAAAAAAATACCTTCGTCAGACTTAAAGTCCCATTTTTGTTTATATTCTCTGTCATTTAGAATATGACATTTGCTTTCGAACACATGAAAGTATTTGACATTCAGTTTACATCCCTCCATAGTTGGTAGTTTGTTACTGATGTTCCAAGACGCGGATCAATCCGGTTATGGATGTGACATGCCATGTTAAGAGCTTCATCCCAGAAGTATAAGGGAAGATTTTTAGCATGAAGCATGACTCTAGCCATCTCTTGAAGAGTTCTATTTTTTTCTTTCAGCAACTCCATATTGTCGAGGAGTCAAAGAAACGGAAAATTCATGAAATATTCCTTCGAAATGACAGAACTTGAAGAACATAGAGTTTTCAAATTCTCTGTCATGATCACTTCTGGTTCTTCTCACACATTTATCTTTTTCGCATTGAAGTTCTACACATAAATATCGAAAGACTTTGAAAGTATCTGATTTTTCTTTGATGAATTTATCCAGGTGTATCTGAAGAAGTCATCAACCACCACAAGCACATATTTTTTCTTCCCAAACTTTCTACTTGCATAAGACCCATAAGATCCAGATAAAGGAGATCTAGTATTTGATTAGTATGACAGTGATTACCAGATTTTTGTGAAGTTTTTGTCTGTTTTCCTGCAGGACATTCTGAACAGAAGATTTCAGATGATTGTTTCAGTAGTGGTATTTCTTGAACCCCATTAGCTTTCATTGTGTTGAATAGTCGAGACAATTATGTGTCCAAGTCGTTTATGCAATAGCATAGTTTCTTCAACTTTAGATAGATTGCATATCAAACTTTGAAAAGCGGACTGTGTAAGGTCACACAATTGACTTATGCTTATAAGATTTGCTGAGAGACCTTCAACAAACCTTACATCTTTAAAAGTTGGAGCTCCCATATGATTTATATTGCCTTTTCCCAGGACGTTTTCTTTTGCTCCATTCTAGAAAGTGACTTGACCCGTTTTGCTTGGTTCTAGTTCTGAGAAGAGGAGAGAGTTATCTGTCATGTGTCTAGAACATCCACTATCAAAGTACCAGTCTTCATAGTTTGGTGAATGGACAGTGGTAAAAGCCACATTGCACATATTTAGAATAAGTGACTCTTTTCTTTTCCAAATAGTCTTCATTGGAGAGGAGGTTTTCTTAGCAGTCTTTCCTAATGAGAAAAACTTCTTGACATAGTTCGAGATTCTTCTGATGTGATGAAATTTATAACATAATGGTCTAATGTGTCCTAGTTTACTACAGTGATGACAAATCCACTTGTTAGTGTGCATTTTTTTTATCAACCTTAACTTTAAGCTTTTCTTTAGGACTAGAATCTAATTTAGTAGACTTAGCTTTAGAGCCACGAACAATATAATAGGACCCGTTCTTGATGATGAATTTCCTTCACAGAAGCTAACTTCTTTCTTGTCCTTTTTAATGATTTGATGGTTAAGGATGCCATCTAAAGTGTTTAATCCCAAGCTGAGTAATCTCACTGACTTTGACAGAGAGTCATGGTTGTATCGTGCTTCTTTTAAGTCTTTCTTTAATTATGTAATTATTTACATCAGTCGTAGCTTGTCTTCGTTTAGGGCAATGATTTGTTCACGCATTGCTTTGAGAAACTTCTAGTTTTCTTCCCACAAGTTCAAGATCTCTTCACTGGTTAGGGAGGAGGTCTCAGACTCCATGGCTTTGGATAACATAGATTCCTCAGCTATATCCTCTATCAAAGAGCACATCAAGACTTTTTCAGATTCTTCTTCTTCACTATTTGATGATGTATCATCATCTGATAAGGTAAAAAAAAAAACCTTTCTTCATTCTTTTAAGACAGGTAGCACATTCAGATTGATAATGTCTAAACCCATCACATTCATAGTATTTCAATGATCTATCGATTTTGAATTTATTATCGTTTGAGCAATCATTTTCTCTTCTTCTTGACATATTTGTTGAACTTGTTGAAGGAAATTTTTTATTTTTATTCTGCTGTGAGTTCTTATCATTACTTTGATGAGGTCTAAATCCTCCAGATTTTTTGTAAAATTTGTTTTTGCAACTTTAAAAATGTTTAGCCAGCAAAGCAACCGTCTCGGCTAAGTTTTCACTTGAGATGTTTTGGCTAGATCATCGCTCACAATCTAGAAAGAAATACCCTTCTTCATTTTTTAGGTAACATTTTAATGTTTGCCCGTGCTTGTTCAGGGTCGCTAAACTTCTTAAAAGAACTGTGTCCGATTAACCAATCTCAGGGGTGGGTTTGTCCATGCTTGTTCAAGGTCGCTAAACTTCTTAAAATGTCGATGGTTACTTGCCCTGAATTCCTTTCAATAGTGAGCATTTGATGCTCAACAAACCGATTAAGTGTTGGATCGTTTAGATCAAACACAAAAATTGCTACAAAAGAAATAGGTTTCAAGTCATTATAGCTTTTATAGAAAACTGAAACATATATAAATGTTTATGAATTTACAGACTTATCGTTTGCCCGCCTTTGACGATCTCGATGCACTCTGGTGGTACATTTTTTCACTTCAAGACCTGAGTAGGAAACGTGTCTCATGTCAACACACCAATCGTGCAACTAAAACGAGGGACATGTGTCGAGACAGGTTTGTCCCCTCTAGAGGGGATTGAAATGGGAATTCTCCCATTCTGCTGTACATACTGCTCGACATCTATATTTCAAGAATGTTGTGATACTGTCTTCGCAGTGGGAGTGGGAATCGGATGAGAGGATCTATTGAAAACGATCATTATTAGATATAATAAGCATAACTTAAAGACAGCTGAGAGGGATTGTATTGAAAATGTTGGTATTACGAACCTAAAGTTTCGCCTATTGACGACAAACAGCTTTGCATTATCCAATGCTTCTACATTAAGGAAATAGTCTTCCTCTTGCGTATTGCTCGAAAAGTTAGACATCATTTCTGCAGACATAAAAATCAACAAACGTTAAAAAACGTGACTATCACAATGTAATTAATGTATTGAAAAATGACTAAATGTGTGTATACATAAAAAAACATTGTCATTCATCATCGCTTGACCCGCTTTGATGTGATGATTGTTCGATATCTTCATCGTTTATGAAGTTTTCCTCCACATGGCGTACTTTTGGTCTTTCTACTATTGTAGGATCAACTTCCGTCCTACACAGAGTGTCATCCTCAATGACTTGTTCATCCACACAATGTTCGACGACAATTTTCAGTACATTAAGTTGATCATTCTCGGTATCTTCCACTTCTGGCACGTTCCATACACGTTTATTTTTCTAAATTCATACATTATTTAAATTTTTATATTTTTCTAATTACAATAAAAAAAATATACATACATATATTTATACACTAAACTATACATACACATTAAACTATACATACATATACATATACATTAAACATATATATACATACAAATTAAACTAAAAATACATATACATACACCCTAAACATATATATACATACACATTAAATTAAAAATACATATATACACATTAAACATATATATACATACACATTAAACTAAAAACACACACATATACATACACTTTATCCATATAAATTCAAAAACGTCGGGCAAATGAATGTTCTACGACGTTAGTGGTACACACGTTGCACAAACTCTACACTTTTCGCGACATCAACCACAAACGCGTCGTGGAAAGTGAAGATATTAATTTATTATTTTTACTTTCTACGACATCATTCTCTACCACTCCGTGGATTATCTTCACTTTCCACAACGTCAACTATCATACGTCGCAAAAAGTGAAATATTGAATTTATTATTTTAACTTTCTGTGATGTGTGGCAGGCGACGTTGTTGAAAGTTGAAACGTGTCTTCATATTTGACTTTTCACGATGTGTCGCAACTAGATGTCGCAGAAAGTTGAAACGTGTTATTTCAAATTCGACCTTCTACGACGTTTGGCAGAGAGTCGTCGTGGAAAGTGAAAATATTGATTTATTATTTTAACTTCCCACGACGTCATTCTCCACCACGTCACAGATTATTTTCACTTTCCACAATGTCAACTTCCCAATGTCATGAAAAGTGAAACATTGAATTTATTATTTCAACTTTTCACGGGTCGCCTGTCATACTTCGCAAAAGTTGAAATGTGTCATTTCAAATTCGACCTTTCGCGACGTTTGGCAGAGAGATGTAACAAAAAGTTAAAAAATACATCAAAATTATTAATTTCTGCGACGTCACCCTGCCACATGTTGCAGAAATTTTACTCACTAAACTTAATTTTACACTTTCCACGACGTGTAGTTTCTCGACGTCGGATTGTGCACATCGACAAAAGGTGATCAACGCCGATACACCTTTGGTTGATGTCGTTTGTGGCGTCGCGATTGATCTGATTTCTTATAGTGCTTCAAGGGTTAGTTCATAAGTCAAAAGAGAACCAATTAATTCATTAAGTCGCATTTTGGCAATTTCATTTGCTTCTTCTATGGCAGTGAATTTCATATTAAAGTGAGTAGGAAGAGATCTTAAGACTTTTCTTACAAGTTCATCAGAAATTTTTTCACCAAGAGCAAAAGACTCATTTGCAAGATCCCAAACACGATCATTAAATTCGATAATAGTTTCTTCATCATTCATTTTAAGGGCTTCGAATTTTGAAGTCAGAATCTGAAGACGTGAAATTTTCACTTTTGAGTTTGAAGACACCATGATCAACTCTATTGTAGAGAGCATTCAGTGCACGAAAGTTTCCTAGAGATTCTTCATCTTCTTCCTTGGACCAGGTAAGTTTCGGTTTGAGTGTTACCTTTTCAGCATCATCTTTCACAGATGGGGGTTCCCATCCAGAGATTACTGATTTCCAGCATTTACTATCAATTGATTTAAGAAAGGAGATCATTCTAACTTTCCAGTAAGCATAATTGGTCCTGTCTAGAATAGATGGCCTTGAAGTGGAGGTCCCTTCTTGAGCCATATCCATTTAAGGTAGAGAACCACGCTCTAATACCAATTGAAGAATAAACATAAGCATAAACCAAAATAACAATGATAGGTATAAGAAGATAAGCAATAGAAGGAATGTGAGACTCATTTTTAATTTGAGTATATGAAGTAAAATTTGGCTAAAAGTTTTAAAGAAATTGGTGTTTGAATAAATCTGCATAAAGGATTAAGCGATAAAATATTTTATGGTTAGTATAAGTTTTGCAATTAAGAAGTTAATTTTTGAGAAACTTTTTAGAAAAGAAGGATTTGCAGTAGAATTTATAAGTCTAAATGCTCTCAAAAGAAAGTCCGCTTAAGTTAAGTGAAGTTTTGAATAAAACGATCAGGCATTTGGGTAGACTTCGCGATAAGTACCAAGGGTTTCCCGATGAAGAAGCTTGCAAGGAAGCCTTGAAATTTAAGTTCATGATAAGTGTTCTAAACGAGTAAAAGTTTGTTAGTTCGCAAGGAAGATTTCTTGTAAAAATATAACCATGCGATAAGGTTATTCACGAGAAGTGTTAAGTGGTTAAAGTTATTTGTAGTATGGGGTTAGGCGAGAAGTAAGGTCTGACGAAGAAAATGTCAAATCTAGTATGACAGGGGTTAACGTGTAAGATTAAGAAGTTAAAGCATGGTTGGGTTGAGTATTAAAATTACACGTGTAAAGTTTTAAGCAGAACCTGGCAAACTGAGAAGAGTTTAAGCATGACTAAGATAGTTTAAGGGCTCTATAAATAAAGAACTTGGTCATTAAGTAAGAAAAAAAAGATTTTATTAAAAAAAAGAGCTAAAATGTTACTATTTTGCTTTAGTGAGAAGAAGAAAAACAAAATATTAAGTACGGTGATTTGTTTCGTGAGAAGGCTCCACGAGAAGAGAAGAAACAGGAGGATTTTTGTTATAAGTGTGGTGAGTGGTTTTCTTTTTAAAAATTTTGTGATTCTGCTTTACTATTTTGAAAGATGATTTCAAATGAAAAAGTTTTTCAAAAAGAGATTTCTATGAAAAGTTTATATGTGTTCAAGCATGATTTATAATGTTAAAGCTTGATTTGATGATCACGATTTCCATGCTATGAAATGGTTTTCAAAACATTAGTTGATTCCTTGAGATGATGCTAACTTTTATGTGCACATAAAGAGTCAAGGCCACCATGCGGTGTACGGACCACATGGTAATAAGAAGCTGGCTTATGCGTTGAAATAAGCATATAAAATTTAACAGTCTGAGCAACAAGGACAAATTTGTATGTTCTCGGATGTTGTTGATACAGTAGTCAAACGCAAGGTAATGAGACCAAGGGAATAACTATTAACTAATGTGTGTTTATGCACTACGCCACCAAAACAACCAAAACAAAAGTGTTGAATCTATTTTAGAACAAAGCCAAATTTCCAACAGCCAGAGCAAGATCTGATGACCAAATTAAAGTCTAAAGATAAATAATTTGATTTCAACCAAAATGTCACACAAGGACCCACAAACCGCTACCAATTTGATCGAAATTGCACCGATTGAAATTTATACCAATTCTTATTTTTAGTTCATGTTTATTACCAACCATGTTTTAAAACAAAGAAATCCAAATTCTTATTCTTAAAAAAAATTAA
>JBBPDI010074709.1:0-15515 GCA_037974545.1 Cucumis variabilis | reverse complement strand
AACCTATATCTCTTGATTCTCTTCTCTCCCGTTTCATTGGAAATCCGAAATTGTTTGCTTTTAGAATTAAATTACAAAACAATTTTTTAAAATAATAATAATTATTATTATTACTTAAAAAATTGTAAAACAATTTATACTTTAGGTCAAAATACATTGTTTATTCTGGTTTATTCGATATAGAGTGTGAATAGTTTATATTTTTTTTATTATTCTAAAAAAATTTCTTATTATTACCTCCCTATATTTTTGTAATTTTTAAATTTAAATCCTCGATCCAAATACCAGCTTCATAAATCAAATGTTTAAAATATTTATAGTTATCTCATGGCCATTTGTTTTTTTTTTTAATGTTTATAGTTGTTTGTTGTTCTTTTCTCAATTAAAAGAAAACACCTAAACTTTTTTGGTAATCATATTTTTATTTATTCTCTAAACTTTTACTTTTTAAAACAATATAAACCTTTAAATTAAAATTTTAGAAAAATATACATAAAATAAGCTTTTTTTTAATTGAAAATTAAAAATATATATGTCATATATTATGAATTTGAAAGTAAAAAATAAATTTTTAAATAACATTTTTGTTTATGTTTTAAAAATGAAAGAAAAAGAAGTATAGCTCACTTCACATAGAGTATTTATATTATTAACATTGAGATTAAGAACCATGATAGTATTTCAACCTATACGAATTGTTTTATTCTGGCATGTCTTTTGGTGGGACTAAAAGTCTTTAAGAGTTCATGAAAGTTTTATCGGTTTTTCTTTCTATTTGTTATCTTGGTTTGTCTTATCTCGAAGAGTCTCCTACATTGGTTGTCTTCCTTTGTTGAAAAGAGTTACTCTATATTTATGAAGAGTTGGTCAGATATGGCTCTATTATATGTTAGACGGTTACAACTTATTCGTTATGTTCTTCAAAATTTTCTAGTAGGACTATTGTGTGTTTTTCTCCTACAAAAGACTTTTGATAAGTCACTGCACTCCTATTTTTGAAAAGAAAAGTAGAATAGTGTTGGTAAGACAAAAGTTGATCGGTTCAAACGTTTGCCTCCCGTGTTGTGAAGGTGGTGTTGTCATTGGTCATATTCCTCCTTGGAATGTTTATGTTGTAGTGCAATTATTGTGACTAATTCTAATTTAACCAAGGCCCTTGTGGGTCACTTAAGTGAGGCTTAATGTTTGCGAGGTCAGACTATATGGACAATTCATGCCTCTAGTTCTTCATCTTGGTATTAGAGGTAATCGTTCGTGTTTAGGACAACTCACAATACTTTGATACAATTTTTTGGGGAGGATGGGCAGTGTTGTTCAATTTGATATGACGATCAGTTATAGGTAATGGCCATACATTCTAATGGTTTAGTGTTGCAGTTTATTTAGATGTTAATAGTTCCTTTCATTTTAAAGGTTGGTGTTTTCCTACATGCTTATGGGACTTGGGGTTGGTCTTCTGATACTAAAGAGCTAGTTCTACACAGATAGATTTTATTAGGGCATTGATTGATGTAAGATGATAGTTAATCTGGCTTCCTTGTTGTTTTAGCACGTGTTTTCAGTTGCAAGTTCTTGGGAGCTTTGCACTCTAATCATCTTATGGTTCCTCAAGTTAGCCTCATTTGTTTGGAGGTAATATTCCAAAACATTCATTCATTGTATAGCTTGTTATTCTTAATCAGTTAGAATCATGTGATTTAGGTTAATTATATGTTGATATCTCTAATTATTGTGTTGTGTGCACTATTTGGGTTGAGTTTAGGACTATTTATTTTTTATTGTCCATTTCCTAGATTATTTGGGAGGATGTACTTTTGTGGGGGAGGATTCTCTCGCTGGATCTTTTGTTGAGATATAGAGCTCAATTGATTTGTTATATAGTGCAGTTCAGCAATTGAGGCATAAACTTTGAAGAGTCATTTATTGTGTTATCATATATTTGGTGTGAGTTTAACATACATGTCCATAAAGCTACTTTGTGTCCTCTTCAGGATGGTTCTTCTATTTAAGACATTTTTTTCTTGAAGTCATAAGCATTTTTTAAAAAATATTTTTGTGTTAGGCAGATTTTTTTTTAATCTTACTTGGTTGTGTTTTGCTTTTATTTGTGTCCAACACCTAGGTTGTGAGATCATTCTTTCTTGTTAGTAATTCAAGACATTTGTAAAAAAAATATATATACATTTTCAATGCTCTTGATATTACTTATACTTGAGGAGACATCTAAAAAGAGAATTAGGTTAACTTACATAAATGTAACAAAATCTCTAAATATTTACGGTCCGTATAATGAAATAAGAAAATTTCATGAAGCTCGATTGTTTTTTTATAAATTTCATATATGCCCCTTATTGGTTTTGAATAACATGAGATGAGTTGTGTACTTCTTCACTTCTTTTTTTTCTTCTTCCACTACAACAAAATCTACCTACTATGACAGATATATATATCTCAAATTGGAAAGAAGAAAGAAAAAAATGTCACAAAAGGTCAAAATTCGTGTTTTTGACAAAAAAAAAATGAAAATTTTCATATTCGAATAATTTATGACAGTTTTTAACTGTCATAAATCTATGAAAATTTTTAAATGTCATTAAATATAATTAAAAAATATAATTTTCATTAAGATTTATTAAAATATATTTCCCCTTAATTTCCCTCTAACTTTTCATTAAAAATTATTAAAATATAAAGTTACTTTTATTTCCCCTTTCTTCCTTATATCTTCACGATAGAACCCAAAAAACCCAACCCCAACCCCATTCTTCTCCATCTCCATGAACTTTCTTCTCAACGATAGAGACCCACGACGACAGATACCCACTGCGATGGAGACCCACTGCAATGGAGACCCACTGCAACGGAGACCCACGACAACGTCAAATCTAAACATTTCGAAGACAACGACCCACGCTCAATTTCTCATTGACGACGACCCACACTCTTTTTAAAGATTTGAAAGACAGGTTAGTGTTTAATACCTTTCACTTTTGTGTCTTTCCATTTTCTGATTTTAATCAATAGGGTGTAAGAAATGGAACAAAACCATTTGTGAATAGTTTCTCACCTTTTCATTTACCCCCTCCCCCATATATATGTGATCTATGTCTCTGATTGTTTTTTTAAAAAATATTAATAATCGTCTTGTTTATGGTAGATCAAGAAATCTTTGAAAGTCAGAGACTGGGTGTTTAGTGGAGAAAATTTTTTAGTATGGAAGGTGTTTGTGAAAATATCTGAGAGAGAAAAATAGTGTTTTTTAGGATGTGGATTATGACTTTGTTTTATACAATTTATCTTCTAAGCATATTTTGACTGCGGAAGTGGAAAGGGACTTTTGGAAACCAACCCATTTGCATTACTAGTGGAAGAAAATAATTTGTAACTCATGAAATCCAACTAATGGTTTGTTATTATTATTAGCCTATTTGTCCAATTCTAGTGTCAATTATTCGAAACTTCCTACCCTGAGTTTGGTATATTATATAAGGAACAAAAATATTACTATCTTCTTCTTGGTAATGAAAATAATAAATAGCATAAGGATATGCTATAGTTTGACAAACCACGAGATTAGGAGCTGAAATTAACTTGGGGGTATCAAAGATTATGTAATTTTGTAAATGGACATTGGATTTTGCAAATTGTGAGATGTGAAGTTTTGAGAAGTTTGAATGATGATGATAATAGAGAAGATTTTGTAGGAATTATTAAGGATGTTCTTATAAAATCCAATATTATGTGATTCCATTGAAGTTGTATAGAATTTGGTCTCTCCTTTGATGGGTTTCAGCTCACATTGTTGGAGGGTTTCTTTGACTGCTTTAGCTTGAGGAAAGTTTGAAGGGAAAGAGAAATAAGACATGATTTGTGGGAGTTTTTTGAAGGAGAAAGGGATTTGATCAGCTTTTTCTTTTGGTAAAAATGGAGGGATTTTGAAGGGTCTCTTTTAGGGAAATTGTAACACTCCGAAACTAGTAAGTTAACTTTAATGTTTTGTATATTGGATTTTGGGTGTTATATGTGATACTTCTTTTGAATTGTTAAAGTTTGAGTTTAGGAATGATTATTGGTAAATTTAGTTTGTAAATTTCAAACATTGTGAGTGATGAATGGTTATATATGTAATTTTAGTGATAGAGGGATAAGAATAAATTATATTATGGAATAATATAATTATTAAGGAAAAGTGTGTTATTTTGGGAAAAAGAGAAAGTTGATGGTGATGGGATGAGTTATTAATTGAGGAGAGAAAAGAAGTTATGTTTTTTTTAAAAAGAAAAAGAAAAAAAGAAGAAGGGAGATAATAATGATGATAATAAAGGTAACTTGGAAAAGGGGAAAAGAAAGATAATTAGGGTATTATTTTTATTATTGTTTATCTTTTAAAAAACAAAACCCCTTGTGAAGCGTGCATCATCTTCACCATCTCATCCCTTCCTCCTCTCAACCCTAGTCACCTTCCCTCCCTCGCCGTCGCCGATCTCCGCCACAAATCAGACCGTCGTTCTCCGGTCGTGCACAACCACCCTTTCGTCAAAGCCGTTCTGCCTAGCCAAGACGTCCGTTAAGCATCCCCGTCCACGACGTGCCTCAGTCGTTTGCGAGCCACCGTCATTTCGTACCGACAGCATTTTCGGTAATTTCATCTCCATCGACCAAGGTCGTGCTGCGTGAGTCAAGAAGGGTAGCTGTGTCGTGCGTCCGAGCTGGTCTCTTCTCCCCAAGCCGCACGTCCGAGCCAGTCTCTTCTCTTCAAGTCGTGTGCCTAAGCCGCCCCTTTTGTGAGCCATTGTATGTGGATTCTTTTCTTGGTAACGTTGATTGGGTTTTGGCACCCCATTACTCCCTTTTTGTCTCAAATAAGTTAAGTATGAATTTAAGAGGGTGTATGTTGCTTGAAGGTTCAAGCATAATTGAGGAATTGAAGCGGTGAATTTTCCAATTAAAGTTGTGTGAGGTTTAACCTTAATCTTGGGGTAAGTTAGTAGAAGCTTGGTTGCTAATTATACAGTAGGGTGATAGTTAACAAAATTAATGACTTTAATTTTGTTTATGGTTAGGATTGAGTATTGGGAGAACCTGACTGACCGGTGAATTGTCATATTTTAGCAAAACTCCAGGTAAGAGATTTTTCTATGTTAACCATTTTGTAGCTGTTTGTACAATCTATATTGTTTAGTGGTGCAATTCAGATTGTCACGACATGAGATAGTCATTTTATGATTTAGATGAAATATCACTGTTACAGGATATGATTGAATATGTTTTTTTTTAGTGATGTCTGACTGAGTTAAAATGTGGTATATTGAGCATGCATGGGCTATAGTGTTCTGATGTGCCTGCCTGTTAGAGTCGTACCGTATGGGTGCCCCCTTAGGGTCACTACCCCAGTATGCCTGTGTGGCTAGTTTGAGATGTGATTCGACGGGATCACTTACAATCCGACTCTCCTTTAGGGTGGTTCCTTTGGAGTCACCGAGAGCCCAAATGTGTCTCAATGGGACCACTTGATAGTGTGCGTTTGGAAGCACAACAGAATGTGGTACTGTGTTACAAGACTCTAACGAGAGGCTAACAGACACATAGTGAGATAAAGGGTAGGCCTCTTACTGAGTATAAATTATACTCATTTTCTTAATGTTTTATTTTCCAGGTAAGGGCAAAGGCAAGGGTAAGCTGGCGAATGATCAGAAGTGACCGTGGTTCGCCATAGGGAATAGTTCCAGTTCTTTTACGCATTTAAATTTCAGTGGTTATGTTTTCAGAAGTTGTTTTCAAACTCATGTTTAATTATTTTTAAGTATTCCTATCTGTTTTTAAGGGCCCAAACTAGTATTTTGACTTATGACAATTGAATTATTATTGTTTCGTTTTCCTTTCATAAATCTTTTATTATTTCTTTAGCTAATTTCTAAGAAAAAAAAATATGTTTGACTAAGTTTTAGTATTTACTCCTCTTGAAAAAAAAAAGTGTTGAAGGGTAATGTCACCAGATAATGGAAAGCTTGGGGTGTTACAAAAATATATTGGGAGTTTTATCCAACTAATTTTAGGTCATTGATTGTGAAGAAAACTATGAGTAAAGGGTTTATATTGTGATTCATTTGAGATGAAGAAGAAGAAGAGTGATCATTATGGTTATTATTGTTCTTCATTGCATCATCTTGGGAAGTTTGAATATTAACTCTAGTTGTGGTCATCATTTTTATGATGAGATTTTGTACTTACTTGATGTTGGTTCAATAAAATCATTAATCTCAATTTGTTTCCTCTTCTCAACAATTTCGCTCATGGAAGATTCAGTTCTTCCTTTAGGAAACTGTAAAATGTGAAAGTTATTTTATATGAGATTTTTTTTGCCAAGAAAAAATGATATTGATGCCCCTTATGACAATCGTTATATTTTTAAAATTTGAGCTTATAGAATACTATTTTTACATATTTTTAACAAAAAAACTTAGAGTAAGTTTGCTAAGAGGGACTGGTAGGTATACTTGGACAGCTGCATGAAGCTAGATCTTCATATTTCTTTCAATTTTGGTGTCCTAGTTAGAGAGTAAGGAGGATCAATATATGCAATTAGAATTTGTGAGTTCCCATCCAGAGGTATGCCATCATTTTCCTTCTATGATTTGGAGAAATGTATTTATTTTTATATGTTTTCAAAAATCGTAGAATCTTGGTTCTCTCAATAGACATTGGCCTGAAATGTGAAAACTTGAATGTTGGCTCTCTCTATAGGGATTGCTAGTCCTCGCTCTGTTTTCAACTAGACATGAAGACTTAAAACAAACTATGTTGATGCTTGCTGTATTTTGGTTTTTTCTACACCTTCAAATTTGCTATGTTCTAAAGCATGCTTCTGTATTCAGGTTGATGAAAACTTTAAATCAATTTCTCCAATTACGTTTTATTTATTTATTTTGGCTTTGAAATTGGAATATGTTACTACACTAATAGAATGAATCTAAAATGCTAGTAGACAATTGTATATGATGTTATGGCCGCTTTTACTATCAAACTTTCTCCAAATTCCAAGTTACCAAGTAAGTGATAGTAGACCATTTTTCTTGTAGTGGTATATCATTTCTTTACCATGTCCATTTTAACTATTTTTGTTTACTTGTGAATTAATTTGCTTAGATAATCTTCTTTAGTCATACTCTAAAATGAGATTTTGTTTTCTTACTAGGTTTGGAAAAATCTATTGGAGCAGTGAAGCAAACATGAAGCAATGGATTGATATAGGACTTTTTGTATGGTTGGTAGAAAAATCTTGGTTCCAATATACTGATTGTAGGCTTGTTGGTATCTAAAGATATTTATTCTTTTTGTATGTAAACTACCTTTTAACAAAAAATGGTTATTTGTCAATGGCTGCACGAATATTACAAAGTGTATTATAGCGTATATATATTAAAGTGTTGACTCTTTGTTTTCATATGGGTGTGATGTATTAGAACATTATTGTCATAGGAATGATTAGTGAAATGGCAGAGCCGCAAGAATAACAGGGAAAAAATGTAGAAATTGAGGAATATACGACATGGAAAAATGTCATAATATACGAATTCGTGACCTTTTATAACTGTCATTAATAGCGAAACAATGACATTTACTTTTATAAAAAGCTGTCACGATTGACATATTCTTGACAAAGAAAAAATGTCATAATATACAAATTCGTGATATTTTTGTAACTGTTGTCAATATAAAAAAGATGACATTTATTTTTATAAAAAATGTCACGATTGGCATATCCTTGACAGATAAAAAATGTCATAATAAACGAATTCACGATATTTTTGTAACTGTCGTTAATATGCAAATAATGACAGTTATTTATTGTCCTAAAATAAAATATTATAGTTATTCGTTGTCATAAAATAGTAATTAATATTTATTTTATGTCATGAAAAAACTTATTGTGACAGATTTTGAAAACTGTTATGGAAGGACTTTCCACAACAGGCGATATACTATGACTGTAAATAACTGTCACGGTTTTTCCGCGACAGAAAATAACTGTCTTCGTAGACTATTTTTGTTGTAGTGATCTTTGTGATTTATTCATCTTGTTTGTGATTTATTCATCTCCTCTTTTAGATTTTCTTCGACGTTTAGAGTATAAGATTTGATTGTTTAAATCTCTTATTTCATCTTCATCATCTTTAGGAAGAATTCTAAATTGTTCAGAAGACTAGTAAAAAATGTTAACAAAGAACTATGTATCGTTGCATTTCTAAATGATTGTGTATCAAAATCTAAACGATCGTATATATTGTATTATACGATCATTAGATCTGGAGTTTTTCACGATCATTTACATTGGACTATACGATCGCCTACCATAACCAACACGATCGTTTACCATAATCAATATGATCACTTGCCATGATCAACACGATCATCTACCATGGTCAAAATGATCGTTTAAAGTATATTATTTCACTGCATGATTGTCTACTCTTGCGTTGTGATTAGATTATATAATACAATCGTTTATGTCTTAAGCTTTCTTGACACCATTTAAAGTTTATTATCCGATTCTCCAAATTTGAAGCCTAACCCCATTATTTAAAATGAACTACACGAACGTGTATCATGATCTAAACCATCGTTTAGATTGTAGTACAAAATTGCCTAAAAGAAGATTAGTCGCTCCTATGTAGCTGATTAATCACGTGTTGACTGAGGTATTTTTGGTACTTCACATTGTGGGTTTGTTGGATTTTTTCTGTTTCAAAATCGTTCTATACAGTGTAAATATTTTACCAGCTTATTATATTTTAAAAAAAAGCCCAAAGAATTAAATATAAAAAAAGGGTTAAAAAGTCAAATCAAACCAAAATTAATTAATTGATTATATAATTAGAAAGTAAATTTGAGGCAATAAATAAAGTTCTACAAATTCACAAATTATTACTCATCATTCATAACTTACAAGAATCTATTTTTATGTTATCTTAAAGTTTATGTTTTTGAAATGGTTTTAAAAGGAATAAAATTATACATTTTATCATATTAAACTCAATTCTAAAAATACATTTTGAGTGATATTTGATTTTATATTTAATTCAACGTTCTTAATTGTAGTATTTAATACCATCAAAAATGATTTTGAATTATGGATTGTCAAATATTAAACGTAAATTATTGCATTCACACTTAACTAATTTCACTCCAGCTAATATATGACTATCACATATAATTAACATCTATTTATCAACAGAATTTTTTTATATTCACACTGTTAGGTTTGTAATTCAACCAATTGTTAGTTACGCATATATACTGAATACTTATTGAATTCACACACCAATGTCATGTTAGTTCAACCAATTGTTAGTTACACATATATACGTGTACTTATTCAATTCAGACACCAACTTTATATTAAGTTAACGTTGTTCAAAAGTATGTACTTTATACTTATATAGAAGTGTGAATTATTTTAATTGTCAAACACAAATGACATATTATTATTTGATGATATGTATTATTTTATAATTTATAGGTTTAAAGAAAAGTTTAAAGCAAACTAAGTTTCATATTACCTTTTAGACATACTTTTAATTATGTCATGACAATGGTATTCTTACTTTTTACTTTAAATTGTAAGTAAATTCTGATTTCTAATTTTCATAATTAGAATACTCTTACTTCATATAATTGGGTTGATGTTAATTAAGTTGTAAATAAATTTTACATTAGTTCTTAAAAACGTAATATTTACTAAAGGGATCTCAAGAGATTTACTATTATGATTTGCGCTGCACTTAATTCTAATAAAATTCATAGCTTATTTTGGCCAAATTAAAGATTCAACTAAAGTTTTAGAGAAATATTTTAACCAAAGCTACCACTTTCCATTTTTAAAGATTAGAAATGTTAACCTTCATAAACTTCAAAGAACTAAATTGAATCAAACTCAAAACTTAAGTATATGTATACATGATATAAAAACATAACTATGAAAACAAAGAATTCAAAGGAAACATAATTCTAATTCATGCTTTTAGATAAAAGAATTCAAAGGAAACACACATATGCTTTTAGATATGTGTGTTTGGTACTACATTCAAAAATTAAATTTCAATATATTTAAACACTTAAAAACTATTTTCAATATATACATTTTGAAATATATTTATACTATAAAACTAATTATAATTAGTATATAAATTACTAATATTTTTAATTTAGGATGGTGTTTGGATTAAAAAATGTAAATAATTATTATTTGATTTTTAATTGGCGAGTTTCGAATTTAGTTTATTTGGTTATCAAATTTCAAGATTTTAATATCGGTAGAAGAGTTTATCCAAAATACTCATTTTCTTTCTACAGTGGTTAACTTGTGTTAATAAATTTAAACTAATTAATACAATAATAGTTAATTAAGTTTCATTATTCTAACACTCTAGAATTAAATCTAAAATTTCACTTTAAAATTAATTAAAAGCATTGATGTCAGTAATTTAAAGTGATTATTTAATAAAATGTTGAAGTTAAAAGTAGTGTAAAACATTCAAAATGGAGGGATCAAATTAAAATAAAACCAAAATGTCAAAGATAAAATTATAACGTTTTGAAACTCAACAACCGAATTGAAACTAAATTCAAAACTAAGTATAAAATTTTTGAACCTAATGGGCCATTTGGAAAAAGGAAAGAAATAAAAGAAATAAGGAAAATGTGGGATTAAGTGGAGTAAATGATTATTATAATCATTGTACGGGAGAATGATTAACTAGGAGAAATATGAACGATTATTTACAATCTTTGTTTGGGGGAAGGATTATCGAGGATTATTATAATCCTTGTTTGGGGAAGGATTATGACAAAAAAATTGTACTTTTTTTCATTTGTATAATTTTTTTTATTTGTATGTTAACCCCAATATGAAAAAAATATAGAATTATTTTTTTCCTGGGAATGAAATTCTTGTTTTTTTTCGTGAACTCAATACAAAATAAAAAATGTGCTAATATTTTTTGTATTTGTGTAAATTTTTCGTACCGTAAAACCTCTACAACAAAAAGTTGTATTCAAATTCATTTTTTAGTTAGGTTGTACCGTAATCCAAGCGTTCACAAAAGATTTGTATTAATTTTTTTTGTTGATTTTGAATAAATATTTTTTTATTTGTAACGTACCCCTAAAACACTTTCAAAAGTAAAGTTTTTTTTTTATTTGTACAATATTTTTTTTACATTAAATCTAGTACACAAAATAAAGTTATTAATTTTTTTGTTGTTGTGTAAAAAATATTTATGAAATTTATACCATAAATTCAATTCACAAAAAAATTGTATTATTTAATTTTTCGTTTGTCTTCGATTTGTAGTTCAATTTGATCCGTAAACCTATATAAGAGAGAAATTCTCTACAACCAAGAAAATTAAAACTTTCTTCAATGTACTTTTTTTTAAACTTTATGACAAATATTTGTTTTTTCTAGGACAACTCCATATGAGAAAGAAATTGAATTACATTTTTCTTTATATGTAAGAAATGCTTGTGGAATGTTTTATGTAAACCAAATACAAATAAAAGCTATATTAATTTTTTTTACATTTGTTTAAACTTATTTATTTTGTTCGTACTGTTTTCCACAATAACGAAAAATTGTATTAAAATAATTTTTATGTTATTTCATTTCTACTATAATCCTAACACACAACAAATATGTATTAATTTTAAAGTTGATTTTGTATAAAAAAAATTAAGTTGATTTTGTATAAAAATAAATTATAGATGAAATAAGAGGATTAATTTGGAGAGAAGAAGAAAGAGAAGGATTATATTCCAAAATTGAAGGATTAAGTGGGGAGAGTGAGGTCATAAATGAGAAAAGAGAAGAAATAAGAGGATTAAGTGTAGTCTTTTCCCTCCACTTAATCCGTGGACCACACAAGGAAGTCTTTTCCTTTCCTTTCCCTCCCCCAAATGGCTCCAAAGGATTAAATACAAACTAGATCCAAAACCCAGAGACCAAAGGAATATTTTTTCCTTATTGTTTTGTAATACTATATAATATTAGTATATTATAGATTATATATAGTACATATTTTAATTTAACAAATTAAAAACAGTTGAGTTTCTAACATAAAATGTTATATTTGTAAAGAACATTTTCAAATATAGTAAAATCAACAAAAATATTTACAAAATATAGAAAAAGCAATTGTATTTTATCAATGATAGACACGAATAGAAGTATATTATATATATGTGTGTGGTTGCTATTATTAAACATGAATCCAAAAGCACATCTTATTCCACAAAAAATGCGCTTTTTTTTTTGGCATTAGTGACACATTTTCCATCCTAAATCCATTTTTTCTATGGTTAATTTTCATGATATAACAAACCGACAAAATATTTATGGTTCGTATAACAAAACAAAGAAACCCATGAAACGGACAATTCTTTAAAAATATTTTAGGTTTGTCCTTCCTTTTCATTGTCTTTTTTCTCTTCCTTTTCTGCGATTTTTTTTTCTTTCCATCGCCTTTTTCTCTTATTCTTCTGCATTTTTTTTTTAAATATCTATACTTGTGCCCTTCCTTTCCATCTTCTTTTTCTGTAATTTTTCTGGTGTGTTTGGATTACATTTTCAAGTGTTTAATTTAGAAAATAAGTTATTTTGAAAAAAAACTAAATTGTTTGAAAGCCACTCAAAATAGATTTTTAATTGTATTTTAAACAATTTTTAGGAAAAAGAGTTTAAACAAAAATGATTTTCTTGAAAAATATATTTTTCTTAATTTAATCCAAACGAATCCTTCTTTTCCTTTCCATTGTCTTTTTCTCTTTTTTTGCATTTTTTTCTTTTATTTATTTTCAAACTATTATTTGGTTCATGATCGTGTATGAGATAGAAAAGATTTTTTTTTCAAATTGTTTTTTGATTGTTTAAGATCGTGTGCCAAATATAAAAAATCGTAGAAAAAAATTATTGGGATATTAGATTGCCAAATCTAAACGATCGTCTACCAAAAATAATCATGTACCAAAGAAGCTTAAAAATAATGTTTAGGTTTGGGTAGCCAAATGTTAATGATCGTTTAAATTTGATCGTGTACCCAAATTTAAACGATCATTTACCAAACATAAACAATCATGTACCAATTTTTTTTTTGAGAAAAAATCATTTAGATTTGGCTACCCATTTAAACGATCAAATCTAAACGATCGTGTATCTAATCTAAACGATCATGTACAAAAAAAAATCTTTTAAAAAGTCTTTTAGATTTGGATACCTAAATTTAAACAATTAAATCAATATGATCATATAAAAAAACCAAATCTAAATGATCATATAAAAAAACCAAATCTAAATGATCGTGTATGAAAGAATCCTGAAAAAAATTGTTTAGATTTGGATAGCCAAATATAAACAATCAAATCTAAACGATTATGTAAGAAAGAATAACTAAATCTAAACGATTGTTTTCTAAATATATTACGCTCGCTCAGTGACAATTAATTACGAAATATTTTTTGTATTTTCCATTATGGGCCTGTGGGTTTTTTTCCATTTTCGAAATTGTTCTATACCATGTAAATATTTTGTCGTTTTGTTATATTTTTTAAAAGACCCATTTTCCTATTCGACTGTGTCATTGAATCCTAATTTTCTTGTAAGGTTAGGATTTTCATTCTATAAATAAAATTTAGACGATCAACTAATAAATGCATATTTGCTAAACAAAAGTGAACCGAAAACATTAAGAAAAATTTGAGTTTCCTATCAAACATATTTTAAAGAATCAAAGTTTAAAATATTGAAACCTAAAGATGAAATGAAAACTAACCCAAACCATGAAGACAAAAATATATTTCCTTTAAATAATAATGTTACGAAATCAAACAATAAGTTTATAAAGCATAAAGATAAACACACAAATAATATATGGTTCACTATGAGTGTGTTAGTTACATCCAAATGCAAAGGAAGAACAAATATTATTAGATAGAATGTTTTTCAGAATACAATACGACACTATTAGGTTAGAAAGTTTATATATACACTTTTCTAAACTTTAGGGTTGAAATCATAAATAACTACACATGTACAATTGCGAAAATTTAAAATTAAAGAGCTTTTGAGGTGTTGCCTCTAAACTCCATCAGGGTGCACCACTACTAGATCTCGACTTGCTAATCGGTCAGCGAAACCATTTGAATTGTTCGTAACACAACATAACGAATTTAAGGCATTCCAACCAATAAAATATACAAACAATAAAATAAAGCATCATCATAAACTTAAAAAAAATAATAAAACTAAAAAAGGGTAGAATCACATGCAACCAATAACTATTGTTGAAAGTATAGATAAACACAACAATAATTAAAAAAATAAATCTTTGATTTTCAAAGTTGTTTGTATTGATCCAATAACTTTAAGAAATTTAAAAACATTAATTTTCATCTTTTAATCGTTTAGATTTTATAAGTGTTTTTAAGTTTAACCAAAATGAAAGTAAGGGTAACTAAGGAGAAAAAAAAATTGGTTTTTAAGAATTTGTTTCTATTTTTAAATATAGATAAAAATTTATATATTTATATAGAAATTAAAGAATATAAAAACCAAGATTAAAGAAAGATGTGAAACAATCCAAATTTCAATATATCAAATGATTACCAATTAAATAATGTTGGCATTAAGAAAAACGTGGCATTAGTTTAAGCATATTGACTTATATATATGAATATGAAGCATTAATATAGTACTATACAATATAGAGAGAGTTTATTGATAAACTATCTAAATTATCGCACGTTTAAAGAACATGTTAACTACGTATTATATATATTTTTTCTTTTCTTTCTTTCTTTGACTCTAAAGATAGCCATAAATCAAAATCATTTCTTTTTTATGAAAAAATATATTTAGTTTTTATTTTTCAATTAATTTTTCACTTACCATTTAATTAAAAAAAATGAATTAATACCACATGTTATCATACAACTAACAAACTTATTCAAAAGAATTATGAGTTCTCTAATTTAAATCTCCTCTATTATTTTGATAAAAAATAAAAAAGTACACACAATTGAGAATTTTTTTTTAAATAATGTACTTTTCAAAACAATTGACAATTTTAGGGTGGGAAAAATATTGTCAAAATTAGGGTAGGGAAGTCGTGTACCGGGTACACAACTTTCCTAAAGCTGACTGGAGTCGTGTACCGGGTACACGACTCTAGTACACCTGCACGCCTGGCATGCAGGCTGGCAATGAACAGTTCCATTGACTACCAATTTGGCAATCAACAGACGCACGCGGCCAGACGACTGACGGACTGAAGCATTTGTCGTGTAACGGTAGGCAGTCGTGTATCGGGTACACGACTTCCCCTTTATAAAACCCTAATTTTGGTCTATTCTACCGTTCATCTCATAAAAAAAAAAAAATTCTTCTTCTTTCCTTCTTTCTCTCGGGTCCTCTTCGCCATTCTCCTTCTATTTTCTTCAACAAAACCTTCATATACTTCCAT
>JBBPDI010074697.1:0-15519 GCA_037974545.1 Cucumis variabilis | reverse complement strand
TAAAACACCTTTGAGATATCTTAGAATACGTTTGACAAGTTGCCAATGACCAATCTTAGGAGAATGCATAAATTGACTTGCTTTGTTCACACTATATGATATTTCAGGATGTGTAAGAGTGGCATACTGTAATGCACCAACAATGCTACGGTACTTGTAAATGTCATGAAAGTCCTCACCATGATAAGCAGAGAGTACGGGTCCACTTACCATTGGAGTTGACATTGATTTTGCCCCAAGCATTTCCGACTTCTGCAGCAAATCAGTGATGTATTTTGTTTGAGATAGAAACATACCTCCATTAGTAGGATATGATACTTCAACTCCAAGAAAATAGCTAAGATGTCCAATATCTTTAAGAGCAAATTTGCTGTGTAACAAATGAATCAACTCATCCAAAATTTCAGCAGAGTTACCCATGATAATAAGATCATCAACATAAACCAGAATGTAACAACATGAAGTAGATGTTATTCTAATTAGTAGTGATGTATCAACTTTAGATGTTCTAAAACCTAAAGTGTAAGGTACAACTTAGCTTTTCATACCATGTCCGAGGTGCTTGCTTTAGTCCATAAATTGCTTTGTTTAAGTGACAGACAAGAGGATGAGATGATTTTGTCTCAAAACCATAGGGTTGATCCATATACACATTTTCTTCTAATATTCCATGTAAAAAGGCATTGTTAACATCAAGTTGTTTTATGTACCAGCCTTTCATGATAGCAATAGTCAAAAGCATGTGTATTGTGACAGGTTTCACAACAGGACTAAATGTTTCATTGTAATCAATGTTTGGTGTTTGATGAAACCTCTTAGCAACTAACCAAGCTTTGTATCTAGCAATAGACCCATCAGAATTTCTTTTGATTTTAAACACCCATTTACAGCCTACAGTTTTCTGATTTTCCTGTTTTTAAACAAGATTCCATGTATTATTGTGTATTAAAGCTTGAAATTCCTCTTCCATAGCTTTCTTCCAGTGAGGATGTTTCAAAGCTTCTTTGGCAGTGGTAGGTTCATTCTCAGCATAATCAGTTAAGAAGACTTTAGGTTTATAAATGCCACTTTTACCTCGAGTTACCATCGGGTGAGTATTGAGATTCAATGTCTGAGTGATAGTATTGCCATCACCTGAAGGTTGTAATGTTGTTTGGTCATCCTCAGCTCTTGTTAATTCCTCTTCATGATGTTCCTGATAATCTGTTTCTAAACAATTTTCAATAGTAGAGTTCAGATTATCATTAGCAGGAAATGTATCAGTTTGTTGCCTCTCTTCATTATGATTAAATGTTGGGTTATGAATTATGGAATTGAGTGGAGGAGCTAAGACATTTTTAGGTAAGGTTTTACAAACAGATGAGAATGATGCATAAGGAAAGTATTTTTTGTTGAATAGGACATGTCTTGATATATAGATTCGACCATCTGGAGAAAGACATTTACAACCTTTGTGAGATGAGCTGTAACCTAGAAAAGTACATGGTGTGGACCTATATGATAATTTGTGAGATTGGTAGGGTCGGATGAAAGGATAGCATTGACAACCAAATATTTTTAGAGATGAAAAATTGTGTTTCCGTGCAAATAACTTCTCCAATGGATTGAGTTGATTAAGAAGAGGTGTGGGTAGACGGTTTATGAGATATACACTTGTGGAGAAAGCTTCATCCCAAAATGACAGAGGAAGAGCAGCTTGTGACAGAAGAGTTAGTCCCATGTCTATAATGTGTCTGTGTTTTCTTTCAACTTTCCATTTTGTTGTGAAGTATATGGGCAGGTTAATCTATGTTGAATGCCTTGGTTGTTTAGATAAGGTATGAAAGGTTTAAATTCACTTCTCCCATCAGTTTGAAAACTTATGATTGATCGGCCTAGTTGTCTTTCAACAAGTGTTTTAAATCTTTGAAAGCATCAGATTTGGATTGCAGAAAGTAAATCCATGTATATCTACTATAAGCATCAACAAAACTAATGTAGTACCGATAACCATTTCTAGATAAATTGAATGCAGGTCCCCAAATATCACAGACAATAAGTTCCAAGGGGTATTTATATTGTGTATGTGAAGTGGGGAAAGGAAGAGCATGATGTTTTCCTAGAGCACAGGCTTCACAGAAGCTCATTTTATTTATATTGGCATTAGTACTTTGAACATGTTTCAAGACATTCCGAATAACATTTGAATGAGGATGACCTAACCTTCTATGTCATATATCAATAACATTCTCATGAGAATCAGACAGAACAGTGTTTAAAGTAATCGATCTGGTTTTGGAATCAGTGATAGGTATTTTAAAGGAATAAGTGGTGAATTAAAATTTAAAGAACCATAATGAAGTATTGGCAAACCTGATCCATTTGCTGCATATATCTGGTTTCCTCCATTATACTCAGTTCCAGTGGATAGGTTGCTTAAGCTGTGTGTCAGATGATTTGTGGCTCCAGAGTCTGGATACCAATTACTGTCAATATTCAGATCAGGAGCAGCAACTATGGCAGCCATCTGTAGATTTTAAAAATTATTAGTATAAGGTGATGTAGATGAATTTGGAGAAAAACCTGAGGTGTTCCTTAGAGCATATCGAAAGTAGCATCGATCCGCACTATGGCCAAATTTCGTGCAGATTTGACATTGTGGTTTATTTCTGTTTCCTCTTCCTCCTCTGTTTGATCTTCCTCCACCATGATTTCTCTGATGAACATTGTTGTAAGTATATTGAGAGTTATTTTGATTTCCTCGGTTGAGGACTTCACCTTCCTTGTCTATCGTTTGAGTGGTGACATTCACAGTAGGCAGAGAGACATCATTCTGGATTTTGCTTTCAACCTGTGATTCTTGAGTAAGCAACAAAGACATAATATCTTGAATAGATGGGGAGTCAGTTCGGTAGAAATAACAGATATCATTAATTGATACTCTGATCTTAAACCATCAATTATGTATAATATATGATCATCGGTAGAGATAGGTTTATTGATGGAAGCTAAGACATCTACACATTGCTGGATTTTGAGAAAGTACTCTTTTAATAGCATGGCTCCCTTCTTTATATTATGAAGTTTATTTTTAAATTGTATAGCCTGAGCTAGGTATCGAGAAGAATAGATACCTTGTAGTGTCTCCCATATTTGTCTTGCAGAGGTGCAATGAAGCATTTAGTTCAGGACATCTTCATTCATTGAGCCCAGTAACCATGAAGATATCAATCGATCTTGTCTCTAGGTTTAGGATCTGTGTTGTCATAGCTGAGGAGCTTCCAATCGCCGTCGATGTTGATTTTACCAGTGGATTTATGTATTTGGTTGGTGGTTCAGTTGTTAATTCGATGAATGACTCAAGGTCATATGCTTCAAACGCTGTGATGATCTGGAATTTCCAAAGTAGGAAGTTATCATCTCCAAGTTTCACTAGGGAAATTTTAGAACCTGAACCGAATGTTGTGGAGGATGGTTCTCTGGATATTTCTTCACCTAAGGAGGAAGTACCACTGGTGTTGCTCATGTTTCTTCTCTTTCGCGAGGATCAGCTAAAAAAAATTGAGGTCGTTTGACATAATGGCTCTGATACCATCATAAAGTATAGAAGAAGAAAAAATGTAGAATAGGGAAAACTTTGGCAATTTTATTATATATTTGAATTGATGATGATACATCCAAATTTATAACAAAATAGCTGGGAGTAAAAACCCTATTCTCAACACACCCACACTGAATAATACCAATTGTAACAAACAATTTCTAGAAGCCTTTTGTGGGCTTTACAATAATGGGCCATAGGCCTTAAATGAAAAATATAAAATCATTGGGCTGTCTTAACAGTTTACATGTGTGTTTGATTAATAGAGTAATTTTGATTGTTCTGATTATTTCTATATTTCTCTTAGTTTGGAATAATTTGACACCAAAGTGTCTTTAAAGAAACATATACCTTGTAATTTAATTCATGATCAAATGCCAACCTAGCTTTTACCTTAAAGTATATTTACAGATATATGTAGGCAGTCATAGCCTTAGAACTAAATTAAATCTAACAATTGTGTAGAATGAGTTTGTTAATCCCCAAGAGATAAAATAATTGTATACCCATGAACGATGTAATGAACTAGACTTATACAATTCTTCTTTAATATATATCACAAAAAAATAACAACATAAGTGAAAAAAAAAAGTAATCTGTATTATGAATGATTTGGGATCAAAATACATATAACTATATTTGACAAGAATATTTGTTTTTTGAAGAAAAAATCAAACCCTTCAAATTAGGAAAATTCTAGAATGAGAGTCATTATCTATTAACAACGAGTTAAGTTACAAGGTTGTAAGGCTAGAGGGAAGCTGAGAATAACCTAATCTAACAAAGCTCTAAAGTTAAGAGAAATGGTAGTGACATCATCCTGGTTACAAGAAGGATGACGCCTAGACCAAACTCTGATCAAGTTACAAATATCTTCCCACAAGTTAACAATAGATTTTGATTTTTCCTTAAAGATTCTAATGTTTCTTTTTATCCAAACAGTCCAAAGTAAGCCCACAACCGCATTGAATCTAATGACATTTCTTCTACTTGTTTGTTTCAGCTTGAAAACAGTTATGCAAAAGGTAATTAAGTTGTCAAAATTTGAAGATACCCCAAGAGCTTCCGTCATTTTGTTCCACAATGATTTTGTGACTCTGCAGTCTAAAAGGAGATGATCTACATCTTCACTGCTTGCATAACATGAAGTACATCTGTTTGGATTCAAACATAGAGACAAACACTTTTTTTGAATGACGTGCAATGTATTTATTTTCTTGTGGAATGCTGTCCAAAGGAAGAATTTTCATTTTTTGGACACAGTTGATGTCCAAATAATTTGGAATATTTGGAGATTTTTATGATCAAAATGATGTTGGTGAGTATCTTGTAGTGCCTTTTTGGTCGAATCCATGGTGTACCTTTTGTTTCTATTTAATAACCATATTGGTGTGCTAATACCTCTTATTGGGTTGAGGGCTAGAAGCGAAGACTTTATGTTGTCCCATAAAGTGATCTCTCTATCATTTAAAGGTCTTCTAGGCTTAATATTCCAGTCATTGGAGCTGTGGATCCATACTTAATTGACTGCTTCATTTTTAATTGCATAAGGCATAAAGTCTTGGAAAGGAAATGAATAAAGGACTTTTTTCATTCCATCTACCATGCCAGAAAGAAATGTTTTCTCCATTGTTGATTTGCCATTTGAAGTTGCTTTCAAATTATAACTTGCTTTTAATTATAGATATCCACGAGACCGTTAAACTACAATGCTTTCCATTTGACGGGATGCCTCCGATGAAAGAGATTGAGTACTTGGCATTAATTATTTTCCTCCACAATGCATTTGGTTCCATCAAATAACGCCAAATCCATTTACATAAGAGCGTGATGTTTGTGGTTTTTAGCTTTGAGATGCCCATACCTCCTTTTTCTTTCAGGCTACTAACGATATCCCAGTTGATAAGGTGAGAGGTGTAAGAAGCTGGATTATCCAAATTCGAGCCCCATAAGAAATTCCTCTATGTTTTTTCAATCTTCTTATAGATAGCTATTGGGGCCTCGAAGACGAAAAGTTGGTATGTTGGAAGACTGGAGAGGCTAGCTTGTAGGAGCGTGTGTTTCCCTCCCTTTGAAAGTTGAGAATATTTTCAAGTGTTGAGATTTTTTTGAATTTTCACTAGGATGTTATCCCAAAAGCTCAAAGAATTTGGTTTTCCTCCTGAAGGGATACCAAGATACATAACTGGGAAAGCTTGTGATTTAATATTCAAAAGATTTTCCACAAAAAGACAACGAGAATCTGAGACATTGATTGAACTTAAGGTGGATTTGCTTTGATTTATAGAGAGACCAGAAGCCTTTTCAAAAAGATTGAGAGCACACCTTAAGTTTGAGATTGTTGCATCATTTTCTTCGATAAAAATCAGAATGTTTACAGCGTATAGGATATGATTTAAGCTGTAGTTATTTTTTAACATAACACCTTGTATAGACTTGGAGGAATTTAGATGGTTCAAAATTGCACTAAGATAATCCAAAGCTAATACAAAGATAAAAGGAGAAAGCGGATCTCCTTGTCTTAGGCTTCTTTTTGGGAGTAATTCTACCTTTTGGTTGGCCATTTATGATGATTGAGTACTGGACTCTTGTGATGCAAGCTTTAATCCATTTTCTCCATCGATGCGGAAGTTCTTCTTGATTAACATGAAATCAATGAACTTCCAATTAATTGTATCAAAAGCTTTTTCCAAATCAATCTTAATCACAAAACCTTTGCTTTTGCTCACTTTCCAGTAGTCGATTGCTTCATTTGTCGATAATATTGCATCTGTAATTTGTATGTTATTCACTTAGGATGTACCTACCATATGACCTCTAAGAAAAATTGGTTTGTTGACTACAAATCACAAGAGGGAGACTCAGTTTACATGGGAAATAATCAAGATTGTGAGATTATTGGTGTAGGCTTAGTGTTGTTGAAGCTATCTGACAACAGGGAGGTTCTTCTTAAAGGGGTAAGACATGTTCCAAAGATAAAGAGAAATCTTATATCTTTGGGTATACTTGATGACCTAGGGTGCTTCATCTACATTGAAAGAGGATTAATGAAGGTGGAAAGACAAGGCAGAGTAGTTCTTACTTCAAGAAAGGTGGAAGGCTTGTTTACTGTGAAAAATGTGATCAAACCTAATATGCCTAATTTCAGAAATTGAGAAAGGGAGTGAACTAGAACTATGGCATCGACGACTTTCACATATCAGTGAAAGAGGGCTTATGGAACTACAAAAACAATGGTTGATTCAAGCTAGAGGAGTAAAAGACTTGGCTTCTGTGAACACTGCATCTTTGGCAAGTCTAAGAGGCTAAAATTCTCTAAAGGAGAACATCATTCAAAAGCCACCCTTGACTATGTACATGGTGATCTTTGGGGACCAACTAGAACTCATTCTTGGGGAGGATCAAAGTATTTCTTATCTCTTATAGATGATTTCTCTAGAAAGGTATGGACTTATCCTCTAAAATCTAAAGATCAAACATTTGAATGTTTTAAAAATTGGAAAGTTAAAGTAGAAACTCAAACTGAAAGGAAGTTTAAATATCTAAGAACTGATAATGGTCTAGAGTTTCTTAGTAATGATTTTAAATTTCTTTGTAATGAGTTTGGTATATCAAGGCACAGAACAGTTGCTTACACCCCTCAGCAGAATGGAGTTGCTGAGAGGATGAATAGAACATTGATGGAAATAATCAGGTGCATGATTTTAGAGGCAAAAATCTCAGAAAATTTCTGGGCTGAAGCTTTAGCTACTGCCACCTATACAGTGAATAGAAGCCCATGTGTCTCCATAGACATGAAGACTCATGAAGAAAGATGGACTGGAGCTACCTCTAAGCTCTCTAATCTAAAACCATTTGGGTGTACAGCATATGTCTACATCAAACAAAGCAAGATTGAACCTAGGGCGCTTAAATGTATGTTCATTGGCTACCCTGATGGTGTTAAAGGTTACAAGCTTTCGGATTTCTCTACAGAAAGAAGCCTAATAAGCAGAGATGTTGTTTTCAAGGAGAATGAAATTTATATGGAATCTATCAAAGTAACACCTTCTGCTGAAACAGAACTTGAATGAATCTTCTACCACCCACCAAGTAGAAATTCATTCAAATTTGAAAGTCTCAGACCCTAGCAGTAGTGATCAACTCCCAACAGAAGCTCTACCTAGCTCTCATTCTCAAGAAGAAGAAGAAGAAAATGCAGAAGACTTCACAAATTACAGCTTAACAAGAAATAGAGGGAGAACAACTATTAGGCCTCCTTCTAGATTTGCAAAAGCAGATTACATAACTAACTCCTCTACAAAGACTATAGAAGATGAGTCCTACAGTTATGAAGATGCTCTAAACAGTAGACACAACAATCAGTGGAAAGAAGCCATGAATGATGAACTTAATTCACTTTACAAGAATGATACTTGGGAACTAGTAGAAAAGCCACATGGAAAAGGTATCATTCCTTGTAAATGGGTCTTTAAGAAGAAGATGATTGGTGATTTGAATTACGAAGTAAAATTCAAAGCAAGACTAGTAGCTAAAGGCTTCAAGCAAAAGGAAGGTGTAGACTATAATGAGATTTTTTTTCCCTGTTATGAAGCATACTTCTATAAGAATCTTACTGGCTATTGTAGCATGTGAGAATCTTGAGCTGGAGCAGCTAGATGTTACTACTGCTTTCCTACATGGAAGCTTAGAGGAAGAAATCTTCATGGAGCAGCCTAAGGGATTCGAAGTAAAAGGCAAAAAGGAGTTGGTGTGTAAACTAAATAGGTCTCTATATGGCCTAAAACAGTCTCCTAGGTACTGGTACAAACGTTTTGATGACTATACCAGTCTGATAGGCTTTATTAGAAGTCTTTATGATCAATGTGTCTACTACAAGAAGCTCACTGAAGGTGACTATATCTATCTCTTACTCTATGTTGATGATATGCTACTAGCAGAAAGAGATTCAAGCAAGTTAAAAGAAATCAAAGCTCAACTAAGTGTTGAATTTGATATGAAAGACCTAGGGCAGCAAAGAAGATCCTAGGAATTGAAATCTTGAGAGATAGAAATAGCAATGAGTTATCTCTAACTCAGAAGACCTACACCAACAAGGTACTCTGCATATTCAACATGACTAGCTGAAAGGCAGTATCTACACCTTTAGCACAACACATTAAAATATCAGCAAGAGACTCACCTAAAGATCAGACTGACAAACAACCAATGAGCTATGATACTCTAATGCTACAGATAGCCTAATGTATCTAATGGTCTGTACTAAACCCGATCTAGCTAACAGTTCAAGTCTTGTCAGCTGGTACATGGGAAATCCAGGCAAGGCCCATTGGGAGGCAACTAAATGGGTTCTCAGATACCTAGTTGGAACTAAAAATAAGGGGTACACGGTGACAATTGTATGGACCAAACAAGATATCTATTATATACAACCTTAGATAGTTGGATAACTATCTACAAGTATTGTGTAACTAGAAAGAGTATCTCATGGAGTCCAACATGATAAACGATGAACTAGAGATAGAAAATTGTTTCTGATAGATAATCAAACAAACAAAAACTAAATAAATAAAGAAAAATTTCATCGATCAAAAAACTTAGTAAAGTTTAAACACAAAATTAAATGACAAAACAACTACTAAAATATGAATAATAATATAAACTAATGAAAAATACTAATATGGTAACGTAATACTGTAGGAATTCTTTACGAGCCTTACAAGTCCTAAAATTATGATATTTCCAGTCCTACAATTATGATCTCTTCCATCACACCTACTACAATCGAACAATAATTTTCTTAATTTATAAACAAGAGAATGGCCTCCTAGCTGAACATTTAAAGTCCATCATTTTCAACCTCTACGTTATCAACACATGTAAAATATACAAAAATTATGACAAGGATTCAATCAAATTGGTTTAATTTGAATTTAAAATAATAAAAAGGAATAAGATAAGAGGTAACAATAAATTCCTGAATCAATTAAAAATTAAATAATGTTAGATATTAACTAAGAATAAACAAATATAAATAACAATGGATTAATTCGAATTTAAAACTATAACAATATAATCCTAAACCAATTAAGAATTAATATAATGTTAATTAGATCTTAACTAAGAATAAACAAATAACGATTGTTTGATTTGAATTCAAATTTATTACAAAAAAAAAAAGAATAATAATAATAAGATTAGGTGATTCTAAATAATTGTCCAAAATTGATTAAATAAATCATAAAACTAATAAATATATTAAGATTTATTAAAGATTAATAATACAGCTAATAAATATATTAAAGATTTCCCAAATATAGATATTTTCAAAATCTAACTAAATCAAAATAGGCATGATATCTAACATTGATTTCAAAATTTGAAAAATAGTGGAAAAATTACTAGAATAAAAGTATTAGCATTTATAGCAAAATTTAACCGAACAAATACAAATATAGCAATTAAGTTTAAAATAGTAGCATATATAACACCATTTACAAAAAAAACAAATTGTAGATGTAGCAAAATCTATCAAAATCTATCAAAAAGTTTATTACTAATAAGATTACATCGTAAATATTGGTCATACTGCTATATATATAGTTAACTATTATTTCTAAAATTACTACCTGAGATCCATTATCAATTGTCAAGCAGATGATCTAATTAGGACTGACAAAAAAATGACAAAATAGAAGGTTTGCTTTAGATAAATGACAAAAATATTTTTAAATTGACAAAATAGCAAAATAGAAAATTTTAAAAAAAAATAGGCGAAGCATTTTCTTAAATGCCCCTACCTAATTAAAAAACTTGAATGGTAAATACAGTCATGAAATAAACTCCAAATACACTGTAATTAAAAAAAACTCCTCAACCAATTAAACCTTATGAAAGTTCTAATTTTTCCGAAAAAAAAACATCACCATCACCATCAAATCTCCACCCAATGTATGCAACAATTTCGCATCACATTCAAACGATACAAGCATTGAAGGCATCAAATCTCCACTTTGAAACCCTAACAATTTTTTAATTTACGTTTGTTGCACCACCAAAAAGCATTCTTCCGCTTCACACAAATTTACGTTTGTTCACCGCAAAACATTATTCGGAAATGGATCCCTCCATTTAAAAGCATCTCTATCATCCCTCCACCGAAAGGCATTATTTCGCTCCATATTTATTCCATTCGTCCGCTTCAAAATCTCCAATCGGTTGAAGAAAGCATTCGACGAACGGTTGAAGAAGGTTTTAATCAGTTGATGAGCAAGTTCCTGTTTGTTTAAATGCTCTGTCTTATTCCCGTGCCTCATCTTCTTCTTTTTCTTCAAGACAATTTGTTCCTCCGCAAATGAAACCTAAAAGAAAAAATTCAAATAATTGAAAAAATGTCATTGAGGCATAATTACAATTCTAAAATTTAAATTCAAATTCTAATTAAAAATATATATTATGTATTATTTAATAAGTTATTTAAAATATAAAAATGTTTAAAATGTTGTATTTATATTTGGCATTATTTGACGGGAAATATCTCAAATTTAAATTCAAATTGATATTAAAAATATATATTATGTATTATTTAATAAATTGTTTAAAATATAACAAAGCTGAGAAATCTTGTATATATATTTGTCATTATTATAGGGGAGGTTGTTGCAATCTTGTCCAACAATAAAACAACATATTTAGTTAAAATTTACCAAATTTGAATGTTGTTTGCAAAATACACTGTCTTCGTGCTATTTTCAAAATCTTATCTCGTTTTTTGAGCTATTCAAATATATTGTATTTGAAATATATAGATTATCCTATGCCCAGATGAATGATATTATATCTTGATGACCAAATTTTTTGCCTTTTTGTGTGTGTCTCAAATCTGTCATTATTCACACTTGACATATACTATGTTTTGAAAATCTTAATTTTATGGGTTATTGTAAAGTTTGTTTAGTTAAACAACTATGATTATGATTCAACACTACAAGAAAAATGGTCTACAACGACAGTTATTTTTGTCACGAAAAAATCCGTGATAGTTATTTACAGTCATAGTATCGCATGTCGTGGAAAGTCCTCTATGACAGTTTCAAAAAACTGTCACAATATGTGTTTTAATGACAAAAAATAAATGTCATTAATTAGTATTTTATGACAACAAATAACTATCACTATTTACACATTTACGACAGTTACAAAAATGTCACAAATTCTTATATTATGACATTTTTAACTGTCAAGAATATGTCAATCGTGACAGTTTTTTATAAAATTTAATTGTCATTGATTCGATATTGACGAAAGTTATGAAAATGTCATGAATTAATATATTACGACATTTTTTCTGTTATGGATAGACCGATCGTGACAGTTTTTATAAAATTTAATTGTCATTGTTTCAGAATTGACGACAGAAACATTATTTAAAAGTATATCACATTATTTAAAAGTATAAATTACAATGTAATTGTGTCAGCAACATATGCTATACAGTCTATCAAATACTATGGAACTAGTCTGAAAAGAATAATATTGTCATGTAGTATGTACAAATACATTCTAACTTTACAGAAAGTCAACGCAATCAAACCTGGCCAATTTAAACAATATATCGATTTTGTTAAATTAAGAAAAAAAAAGAAATAAACAATAAAACAACTGGAACAAATTAAATATATTCAAACAAATGAAAGGTATTCTTGAATTTTTTAAATTTGTGGAGTTGAAGATGAATAGAAAGTTTGAAAAACTAGGAAACAAATTGCACACAATTTTTTAAAAAATCAAGAGCAAACAACCTAGTTCTTCGAGTGCATAAGAGACTAACGAATATATCATGTGAGATATTACAATTTTCTTTTCTGATTATGTGTATATGTAACATGATGTTAAAGTACACTGTATTTGGAATGCAGGAAACAAGAGAATTTCAGGAGCACCTTGACAGAGTAGAAGAGGACAAAGAAGAAGAGAATTAGGAATAAAAAGACCAAGATGACGAACTGAACCAGGAATCAACCAATTCAAAAGTGTTTAAGACAAAAGATAACGATCTTGACAACGAAAGAAAGGGAAACATGATTGGAAATAGGAACAAAACTTTCAAAGGGCCAGATGGTGGACAAACTAAATTAAGCACATCAGAAACAACACCTACCACCCAAGGACAAGAGAGAGATGGCTCAGAGTATAAAGGAGAAGAAAAGAACCGAATATAGACAAGCTATTCATAATGTTTAGAATACATCTTAGTAACTAACATGGTACATAAATTGTAATAAGGCATAGTGGGTATTAAGGAAGAAATCAACATGCTAATAAGGTCAATCGACATGCTAAAAAGTTATATGTGATGAATGAAGAAAAAAGAAGATCGGATGAAAATGGTATAGTACTGTATGTTAGGCATATGTTTGTTATAATGAATGACTATATTAAATTTTAAGAATTGTGAATCTCAATTACAGGGTATTTACAACTCTGACTGTATGAAATAGGTTAATTATGTTGTCATCAATGAGATGTATATAGTTTTATATATTTTTGTTATGAACAAAATGGATCTTTGTTTGTTATCATCAGTGACTTGTAACTTCTAAGAACTGTATATTTGAATTCTAGAGAATTTATGGTTTGAGTACTTTATTGATGACATAAGTAATGTGTATGTAAATTATATTGCATGTGACGTACTATACCTACTGATGTAAATTTCAATTACGATAAAATTATAAATTCAAAGTGTTATTAACAATAAGTATTCTGGAGGTATTTAAATTCAAATTTTCTATAAATATTTTAGAATATAAAAATTTGAAAATGTTGAAAATAGACTAAAAAACTGGTCTATTCCAAAACTTGAAGCAAAACAAGTTTACAAAATAAACACTATCAATTTCTCTCAGCATGATATGACCATCATTAATGAAGAGAACGTGGCAATGAAAGATGAATTCACCACAGTCAAACTCTTGCCTGAAGAAACCCTCTTCAATGCTAAAGACAAATTCAAATATCTCTACATCGGATATGTACAAGTCGTCCTAAAACCTCTTTTCAGAGAAAGATTAGATGTGAGATACAAAAGTCATCGGCGATTCACTCCTTCACTATTAGGAATTGTGCAATCGAATCTGGAGCGAGGACCAGTCTACTTTAACTGCAGACGTAGCCTCACAGTCTCCCTTCAAGATGAAAACATTATGGACACAATCAGTCTTGATGTTCATTCACAAGGACTTGAACTAGAAGACGGTTCGCTACCTTTTGCAGTAGCTTATTGAATTTACTTCATGTTAATGTATACAAATCTTTCTTCTAAGGCACTGGGTGTCTCCCTCAAAGGATATACCATGCTAATGGAAGTCAATACGGAAAAGTCATCTATGACCATTCCAAGAACTCTCTATTGGGATGAACTAACAAGAAATCCCATTTGGAAGCTGCAAGGAGAAATTGTTCCCATAAAAAGAAGCAGTATTGAAGCCTCAATTACCGAATTTCCTGATGGAACTGTCGAAGTTCAATTCAACTCAGGAACCTCTTATCCTAGGATAAGTGAGATAATGAGTAGTCGTCCAAGTACGTCTTCAATCAAATCAAAAATTTCTTACAGAAATACTTTGAGAAGATCTAAGTCAATTCGAGCATCGGTGGATTTTTCACACTCAATCCCCAATGTTAATTACGAAAAAGAAGATGGATCCCTTTCTCCTACCTAATCTGATATGGAAAGGAGATCAGAGCCAGTTTACAATAAAATTAATGTCATCTCTAACGATAAAGAACGTTATAGAGAGCATTATAGCAAGTACATTGATTTATGGATAGCTGCTTCAGCCAAGACAAGGAAATCCTTTCTCGCCATGTCCGACTTCATCAAAGGCATGAATGAAAAGGAAAGAGCAAAAAGCGAAGATCTTGTCAAAAAACTCCAAGCTGATGGCCAAGTTGCCATGATAAAAGGATCAACTGTGTGTGTCACTTCTAGTGGAAAAAAATAGCTTTTAACTATCCACATGAGGAAGAAACTTATTTCCCACATCCTGCAATACCGACAATCAAAATGGTCTCATCCCCATACAAGACCATTAATGAAGATAAAGTTCAAAAAGTTGGAGTTCGAGAAATCAAGAATATCCAACATCAGCTTAATTTTACAAACAAAGTTCTCTCTACGGTTTCCAAAGCGGTAGATAGAATCGAGAATCCAGGAATTTCTTTAAAAAACAAGAATCCTTACATCCCTCAAATTGATCCAAACCAACCGATCTTTCAGCCTAATAGCTTTAATATCGACAAATTCAAAGAAGATACTTCAGATTATTTAGCTGAAATCAACAGACATCTTGCAGCTATTAACCTAAAACAGACAGCAATTCAAGCAGAAAGTCAAAAAACCTCAACAAACATAGTTGAGAATCCAAAAGGAATCAATATGATAAAAAAGAATTCCTTGCCACAAGCTACTTCTAAAATCCTCCCAGTAGCACAATGGGTAGATATGAAGAATCACTACCCCAACCATCTCCTCCCGACTTAGGATGGGATGATCTGCATCATGAGAAGAACACTTATGATGGTCAATCTCTTATTACTTGGAATATCGATGGATATTCTAAAGCTCAAATGATGAATACATTTCAAAAAATGCTATTAGCAGCCACAACTTTTAGTGCCAAGAAATCAACATATGAAACAACTCAAATTCTTATATTAGGTTTCAACGGAAACCTAAGAAGCTGGTGGCACAATAAATTAACGGAACAAGATAGACATTGCATCTTGACCGCCACAAGAACGGTTATGAAAACCAAAAATTCCTCTACTCCTGCTCAAGTTGAAGAACCAGATATGGTTAATCAATTACTCTACACCATGACCAAACACTTCATTGGTAGTACTCAAATCCATTTAAATCTTGCAACAAAATCTCT
>JBBPDI010074696.1:12598-29845 GCA_037974545.1 Cucumis variabilis | reverse complement strand
TATAGGGTTAACTATTGCAAAGGCCTTTTGTCTTTAGATGTGTAATTTCGGCGATTCTTTAAACATATATAATAGACCTCTCATCACATATCATTTTGTCAACAGTTGAACCAACTAAATGAAAAAAAGTCTTACAATAGTTTCTATTTTCTTGAGAACGAGATCAGCTATTAGACCTTCCATCTCGAATAGAAGTTACATTAATTACTATTGAGTTAAAACTTTAATAAACGTTAAGATTGAGAAAAAAGAAATAAATAAATAAAGAAAAATTATTTGTCTTGCATATACCTATTTTTTTCTCCTTTAAATGTTGTTTTTAGTTCTTTTTCTTCTCAAACATGTTTGTTGTACTACTACTTCTAATATGTCCATATTATGTTATAAATTTATCAATCTTTATTGGCATTCTTTACGAAAAATATTCAAAGACGGAATTTAGAAATATATGATTAATTTTGCACTCTCAAATAATCGATTTGTCGAGGTGAGAGAATCGATTCTTTTAAGGTGTAAAATTGATATCCAATATTTTTTAAAATCTTAATTTTTTTTTACATTTGCTTAACTTATTATTTTTTGCATGTTTTGATTGCTCTTTCTTTACATATTATTCATCGTAATTAACTTCTATTTGATTTTTAATTAAAAATTTCTCAAAGTTTTGATTTTTCTAAAATTCAACTTTCTTTAAGCTTTAACGTCTTTCGTAAAATTTTTTCTAAAACAATTAAAATTTTGGGTTTTCAAACATTAAAAAATTAATATATTATTTCAAAAGGTTTCCTATTAAAATTTTCTAATAACATACCATTTTGGGAATATAAGATAATCTAAGAAAAAAAGATTTTAATTAATGTAAGACATACATTAGAAGGCTATTTTTACGATAGGTTTTGAAAAATTATACTAATTGCTCTTCTCCTCTATTATAGTTCAAATGAATGGATTTTACTTATTTTATGAGATTATTGTTTCAAGTATCGAAGTGATTGATGGTGAAATAAGAAATCTTATGTTTTTATGAAAGATAAAAAGTAATTTTTAATTTAAGATTTGAAATTTTGTTACTATTTTTCTAAATGGATGATATGGGATGCTAACATATACTACTTTTGAGCTCAACTCCAATTTTCACCAACACCAATTTTTTTCGTTAAAATTTATTTATTTTATTTCAGTGTTCAATCACGATGTAAAAAAGATTAGTATAGACTTCCTTTTATTTTATTTTAAAATTTATTCATTTTTAAGATATCAGTTGTTACGCATCATATCATGTGGTGAAATTTAGGTGCATCTCAAGATGTACCTTTATGCATCTCCTCTAACCACACATACAAAAATATTAAAATATTTCAAAAAAAAATTGTTATATAGCAAATTATGATTGGATAATTTAGTAGGATAAAAGATAGCTGATAGTAGTGTTCATAGCCTCCATGTACTTAAAAGCATTTTTTTTTTACCATTACTATTTACAATAATATTGGTGCGCAATAAAATATTTAGGGTAAAAACATTAATTTGCTCTATCTACTTTTAATTTTAAAGAACCAAACCCACCTAACTATTATTCTTTAACCAAAATGGCTGACTATAAATACAACCACAAATAACAAGTAAAATTGGAGGAAGCCAAGGTGGGAAGGTTCTACACATTTTCATATATATGGAGGCAACAAGAAAAGAGATTGAAGATAAACATGATAAGAAGGAGCAATTTTCAATGGTGAATCCTAAACGTGCATTTTTCAACAGAAAATGGACAACTTTAGACCGACGTTCTGCTGCTGGAATTTTGTTCTTGCATTTGCTTTCTCTCTTGGCCCCATTTCACTTCAATTGGGCTGCATTTTGGGTTGCTTTTGCACTCTATTTTATTACAGGTGTCTTAGGGATTACGCTCTCATATCACAGAAATCTTGCACATAGAAGTTTTAAACTTCCTAAATGGCTCGAGTACTTGTTTGCATATTTTGGAGTGCAAGCCTTTCAGGTTTGTTGTATTATTATGGTATTACTGTGTCGTTTGTTTTATAATTAAAGTCATTACTAACAAGGGTGGTATTGATTAAGATTTTGTAATTAACCAACCTTGTTCGTTGTATGGTGTCTTGAGCTTCGTTCTCTGTAGTCTTGTTCTTTGTATGATCTCTTAAGCTCCGCTCTCCGACTCTTCTTTTATGTACTCGCCTTTTGTAATATAAACATAAGGTAGGTTTCTAAGAAATGTGTTCAACTTCATAGTTAACATATTTCAATGTACTACTGCTAATCCTTAAATCCTTGAATCCTTTATTATCTTTCTGAAAAAATAAAAAAGTATTTGTAACATTTAATCTCCTTTTAATTTTGCTATAGGGTGATCCAATTGATTGGGTTAGTACGCATAGATATCACCATCAATTTGTTGATACGGATCGAGATCCACACAGCCCTATGGAAGGATTTTGTTTTAGCCACATGACATGGATGTTTGACTCATATGGTTTGACTGGGAAAATTTATCCGAAAAATCTCGAAGATTTCAAGGAAAGAGAAGCGAAACGAACACTTTCTCGCAATTGGTTTGTGGGTTTCTTAAAGTATGGAAGGCCAAAGAATGTCGAGGATTTGCAGAAACAAGGTTTCTATAGGTTCCTTCGAAAAACATACCTTCTTCATCCCATAGCTCTTGCAATTGTTCTCTACAAATTTGGAGGACTTCCCTTTGTTGTTTGGGGAATGGTAAGTATTAACATAAGGGAAAAAGAAAGAAAAATACAATTCTTTTGTTTGCCTTCATTTCTTAACATGTTAGCTTCTCCATCTCCTTGATTGTTTATTGTGTGGACTGAAAATTTTGAAAATTTATTTCCTAATAAACAAATAAAATAAAATTATTTTAAATGATAAAACGGTTGAAAATATCTACAAATATAATAAAATTTTACCATCTATTAATTATAAATGCAACAAATACAAACAAATATTTATCCATGTTCGATCTAAAGCGATAGATATCTATTTGAGTCTACCACATTCTATCATATATAAATTTAGATTTTGTTCGTAAATTGGTTTGCAAACTAGAATTTTTTAGTTTTTTTCTTTTAATACAACACATATAATTTTGTACTTTTAAACTTTTTTTTTAAAAAAATCGAATTGCTAAATTAAGTGGAAACTTAAATTTAATGCCTTAAATTATATTTAATCTATCATTTTCTTTAAGATTGTTTTTAAGTATAACAAAATGAACCAAAATAATTACAAAATATAACAAAAACTTTATATTATATCAATGATGTATGCTGAAAAACTTATATTGGTATCTATCAATGATATTGGTAGACATTGATAAACTTCTATCAATTATATTGATAAACATTAATAGACTTTTATAAATATATATCATTGATAGATTATGAAATTTTGTTATATATAAATATTTTCAAACAGTTTTGTCAATTTGAAACTTTTTTTTTTTTTTTTGGTTACTAAGGTATTTTTTTCAATTGTTGGCTTTGACAATTAGACATTTAGAAGGAAATGGTAAAATAATAAAAATAATAATAAGAGTTTGATTGTGAATTGTGATGGGCAGGGAGTGAGGCTGATTTGTGTTTTACATGCTGCACTCTTCGTAAATTCAGCATGCCACATTTGGGGATACAGAAAGTGGAACACCAATGACTTATCAAAGAACAATTGGTCTCTTCTCTCTTCTCCTTTTCTTTTCTTATCATCCATCCATATATGTTTTTGTTAAATTCCCTAAACTTGTAGGTTTTTAACAGTTATTGGTTTATACTCTTTTCAAAAGTAATATCTATATTTATTTCAAATAATTATGGTTTTTGTGTTATTATGTTTGAGAGACAGGATAATAGGGTTGATTTCTTGTGGGGAAGGTTGGCACAATAACCACCATGCTTTTGAATACTCAGCTAGACATGGTCTTCAATGGTGGGAATTTGACTTCACATGGTGGGTTATCTTATTACTTCAAGCTCTTGGATTGGCAACTGATGTCAAATTACCCTCTCAACTTCATAAGCAAAAGTTGGCCATCCACTATAAAATCGCTTCACCATGTGATTCCTCTTAAGTATTATTTTGATCTTTTTGTATTTATTTAGTTCTTGTTCTTGCTTGTTTTTCTAATAAAAAAGAAAGAAAAAGAAAATAAATATGTACATGGAGTCTGATATGACTTCTCAAATGTTTTTATGATAATTTAAATTTTGTGTTGTGTTTTCAAATTCATCAACTTAATTTGATTCCATGTATGTTAATATATTTATTAATGAAAATGATCTTTAGATTATGGAATCTAAAAAGAAAAAGTTATCATAAGATATATTGTTTTCAACCAGAAATGTCAGAGGCATATCGAGACATTCCAACTAAATTAACATCTTATTTTAAATCGTTTCTAAAACTAAAGGAATTTTCCTATTTAGAAATTGTGGCCAGCATGTTTTGATATCAAACTTTTGTTTTCCATACCATTTAAATTACCAATAAAACAAAAACAAAATAGAAGCTAAAGAACTAATTAACTTTTGTGGATATTACAGTATCTTTAATTATATCAATATACTTTTAACCTAATTATCAAGAAACAAATTCAAACTCAATACCAATAGGCAATTATTTATGAGAAACATAAAAAACTTTAAATATAAAGATCATCAATAGTAACATCTATATAATCAATATTGCTGCTAAGGGTGCTTACACTATATATCCTTTACACACACAAAAAAAAAAAGCCTTGAGAATACCAAACATAATAGATTATTTAATTTAAGACTCAATAGTCTATAAAAAGCCTTTCCTTGTGAATTTTAGAAGGTAGTTTAACATTTTTGGCAACTCCAATGGCTTGAAGAACCCTAATTGTATACCAACCAATATCAATTTGCCACCATTGAAGTCCAAACCTTGCTGAATATTCAAAAGCATGATGGTTATTGTGCCAACCTTCACCGAATGCAAGCAAACCTACCAACCTTTAAAAGGAAAAAAAGGAAACTAATAAATAAATAGTAAATCATAATTATATAGTATATACCTAGGTTAGCTAAAAAGGAGACATACATATTAATTCGCAATTATTATATAATATGGTTGGGGAATTAATTCAACATGTTTTGAACGGTAACAATGGAGAATAATGTCATAAAAAAGCTTTAAATTCACAATTCGCTAAGTCAATAATAATAATAAATATATATCATTTATGTACGAGAAAGAATATCTCTATTTGTATGAGATTTACTATTGTCGATGATAGATAAACAAAATTTTTACTTCTACTTTTTTTCATTTTTTGAAAGAAAATTATTTTTATTTTTTTGAAAGAAAATTATTTTTATTTTTTTCTCATCCACACATTGTTTTTCTCTATTTAAACAATTTTGACCATTTCCCAATTGTGTGGAGCCATGGTAATATTTATGTATCATTCCAATTTTATCAGATATTCCTCGAGGACCACATTTGATCTTTTTTTTTTCTTTCAATCTTAGAGTGCATTTAAAAGAATAGTACATTCAGAAGCTTTCGTGAAGTGTAGAATTTCTATTTCATGATGTTTAACTTAGAAAGTATTTAAAATAGTTTTTTAAGAGAAAGGATAAAAGAAAATGTTGTTATTAAAAGTACTTAAATAGTCATTCCAAACATAATCCAATTGAGTATATTGAAACGAAGATTAAGGATAAAATCAACTATTTAAATAATATCTCACATTTGATTAATGAAAATAAAAAAGGATAGAAGCACTTACCAATTGTTTCTTGACAAATCTTTAGTATTCCATCGACGTTTTCCCCATATATGACATACCGAGTTTACCATAAATGTTACGTGCATGAGCACTACGATCCTTACACACTAATAATTTGAAAACAAATTATTTCCGTTAGGACAAAATAAAAATCTTACATATCTATTGTCTAATCAAAATGCATGCTTGATTAAATGGAAGAGAAGTAATTATGATTAGCATTGTACGTCTCAAGTCCAACGAATATGACTTGGATTATTCAAAATTTTGGATTCGAAATTATGATGATCCTTTGACATTCTCTCACGTATCCCTTCCAAATCCTCTTGTTAGATCATCCAATATACTTTCTTGAACTTATTGATAGTGTTGTGTCCTATCTCTACAAAAGCTAACAATGAGTTATTTTAGTGTTCTCACTAATATGTTTCTTAAAAAATTTATAGGAAGTCATTCAATATAAGATTCTTCCAATCTTGAGCCACTAAATTTAAAGGTGTATTTTTTTTGTTGGTATAGATAATAACCTACTCTACTCATGGTCACATTGTCCACCAACGTCTTTTATCTTGATTTGTCACTAAGCCACAGAAATATAAAAGGATGTTAAAATCATTAGATATCGAATCTGATTTACTCCAAATCCTGAACGTGAGAGATTACATAATTATATTTTGAATTTTGGTATTGTAAACACAACATTCCATATAATAAACAATGTTACATACTAGATATGTTAATTAACGAGAGATACATGAAAGTTTATACAAAGTTAGTTTATAAACGAAACTTTTACCGTGCCCCATATAAGAATTGGCAGTCCTCCAACTTGATAGAGTAGGACTGCAAGAAGAATGTGATGAAGAAAATATGTTTTATGAATAAACCTATAGAAGATTTGCTTCTCCAAATCACGAACGTTATCGGGTCTCCCATGCTTCGAGAACCATATAAATATGCTTCTATCAACTTTTTGAAAATTGGTAAAATAATTTGGACAAACTTTTTTGGTCAAATTATAGGAATCAAATAGCCAAGTGATATGGCTAAACCAAAATCCTTCGATAGGGCTATGTGGGTCTTTTTCTGTGTCAACAAATTGATGATGGCATCTATGTGTACTCACCCAATCAATTGGATCACCCTTAAAAAATAGAAAAATAAATAAGGAAAAAAAGAAAAATAGATATATAACATTTTATAAATAAAAAAAAAGTAGAAGTTCACTTGTTAAACCTGAAGAGCATGAGCTGCACAATAAGCAAGAAAGTATTCCAATGGTTTTGGAAGTTTGAAACTCTTATGTGCAAGATTTCTATGATAAGAAACACTAACACATAAGCCAGTAATAAAGTACAATGCAAATGCAACACAAAATGCAGGCCAAGTAAAATGAAATGGTGCAAAAATACAAGCAATATGGACGATGCATAGGGAAAAGAAAATGATTTTGTCCAACTTCGTATATTTTCTCCTCTTGAATGACCTTGGGGATTTCACCATTGCCTTTGGTTTCTGTACTGTTTGCATGTTCAATGGGCAATTTTTTTCACTACCTTTGGTCAATGGCATATGTATTTATTGCGAGTTTTAAGCAAGAGTAAAATAGGTTAACATAGGACGGCATTTATTGGATGCAGAGGTGTAGCTGCAAAATTTAATTGATGTACAAAGAAGAAAGTAAAATTTTTAAAACCTTAGAGTGGTAGATACAGATATTTAATATTATTTATCAACTATGGTTAAAAGGTTGGATTTTTATTTCTACCATTGATTTAGAAACAAAGTAGTTGTGAAGACAGAGAAACAGTGCATGCAAAGAAATATCAGCTTTATTTTTGCCTTGATATTTCTCTGCATAATACTTTTCATAGTTATGTTTTAATTAATAATTTATGGGGATGTAAATATACAGCAATAAAAAACCAATCAACCAAAATGGCTCCAACTTAATCCATCAGTTTCTCACCAACTCACCATATTAAACTGCGAAGTCACATCCATATGAAGATTGAATTTGCCTAAGCTGTCGTACCCATTAATTCCACCATTTTCTCATTACTGCAGCACCCGTTATATCAACCTGCCTTTTATGATTTTCTTAATTAATTAATTTATATTTTGTAAAGGTTCATTTTCAAATGTATAATCAATATATTTTAAAATTTTACCTGATAAAAGTATTCAGAGTGGTTGATGATGAGCTTTCCATGTTATGCCTACTACTTTTGACTTTATGCAAAACTTCAGTAGCTAAAATTCTTTGATAAGACTATATATATAGATTATGCATGTAGCCGTAAGAAATTATTCATTTTTAATAACATCCTGTTTAAGCTCTCTTGGGTAGTCAAGTGATCAAACCGATGAGGGTAGACTCAAGATTATTATATCAGTTTAATAATATTATTCTTCCTCAACTTAGTTAATACACTACTATTAGTGAACCCTATATATGTTTCGATCTTTTTTTATATTTTATTTCTAATCTTTATTTTTCAATTTTTTTATATTTTATTTCTATATTATATATTTATTAGTATGGAGTTTTTTCCAGAGAGATTCCAAAAAGCCTAACTAAGTTTCACCTTAGCTACTATTATCATATATTAAATAGTAATTTATAACAATTGACCACAAGAGTAGGAAAATGATAAAATTGTTGAAAATATTTACAAAATATAGCAAAATTTCAAATTCTGTCAAAATAGACATGGATAAGCTTTATCATCAATGCACTTACAGATGTAAAATTTTACTATATTTTATAAATATTTTTGTTCTTTTTACTATATTTGAAAATATATATCATATTTAAATAATGATATTTACGTTTTGAACTTTTAAAGGAACAATTACATCTTTAAGATTTACGTCTTTGTTTTCAAATTTATGTTTCCAGATTCTCTACCAAACAGGGCTATGTAGAAATTCATTTGAAAGTGCTTGTTCACCCTTACCGATTAGCTAATGCTTTCCATGTGCCTTCTATTTATTTAAAAAAGGAATGTAGATCATCACCGATATATTACTTCATAATGTAATCCGGATACCAAAAGAAAACTCTTTTCTTTTTTTTCAATAAAAAGAAAATAAGAAAATATTTGAGAAAAACTATAGTTTGAAAGTTGTTCGTGTAACAAGGAGATGGTAGTACCCAAAAACACCGATTTACACTTTGATCATTTCCGTCATTGTTCAAATAGTTTGTGTTGTGTTTGTTGTTGGTTTTCTAGAAAAAGATACTTAATGGGTCAGTAGATGCATCTAAACATCCTCACTAGATAAACACTCTTTTTGATATAAAGTCTAGGAGAAACAAAGTTCAGAACTATTACAAATAAGTTAGAGATAAGCCTCAATGTAAAAACTAACAAAAAGCACTAATATTTAAAACAATTGAAAAAACAGAATAATTTTCGTTGATGTGTTATGTTTGTTGTTGAAGATCACATATTGAAAAAACCAAAGACTTGACACACTTTTTAATAAAAAATATAAGGTTACTCGGGTTATTCAATCGATTAAACTTACATGTATGCATATGTTCTTATTGTTACATGCACACTTTTATGGGCGATTTAAAAAAAAAAGAATTGAAAATAAATGGTATTTTCAAAACTATTTTGATAAAAGGTGTGGTTTTTTTACATTATTAGAATGAGTCTCTCCAAGAGACGCATTTCACATCATTTTTATTATTTTTTTTCTCTTTCTTTCGCAGCAAAAAACAAAAAAAAAAAGAATGACATCAGTGGGCTCCATTCAATTTATATTATAGTGAGACCATTCAATTTATATTATTATTATTATTATTATTATTATTATCCTTCTTATTATTATTATTATTATCTTTATTATTAATATTACAATATTAAAAATTCAAAATAACAAAATCCATGTAAAAATTATTTTTAAAAAAATTATTTTCATAAAATTAAAAAAAAATATATTTTGCTTTTTATTCTAACATATATACGATTGGTTTATTATTGATTTATATCCTATCTCAATTTATCCTTCCATCTCCTATTAACTTTCTTTTTAATAAAAAAGAATTTCTAATTTCTATGAATTTAAAATTACTAAATATTTTTTTTAATAAAATGAAACATTCGAAAATTGAATTTATACAATAACAAAAGTTACAAAAAAAATCAAAATATCAAAAAGAGAGTTTAGTATATTAAAAATTAAATTAAACAATAAAGTTATCATTTACCTTCCTACCTAGATATTTCATTCTACTAATTTTCTTTCATAATTAAATAATAATAACAACAACAATAATATAATGATAGTGGAACCCACCTCACGAAAGGATAAAAAATACATCTCTTTTATCTAAATAGTTTTAGAAACACCAATTTTTTCTAATTTTGTTTAAAACCACCCCATTTTCCAATGGTTCCCACTTTTAGGTATGAAAGTTATTGCAGAAAGAGTTTAAACTCCTGGGCAAAATATGGAAGGTCCCTCAACGGCAATACATTAAATGTCTTCCCATTTACAAAGCATACACAGATGAATGGAACTCCTTTATAAAAGGCATGTTGGTATATATATGTGCTACAACCCTGCAACCTTGAAAAAAGGGTGGAGTTTATGGGGATGACAGAAGGCAAATTAATCTTTATGGATGTGATTTTGATATCCATTGCCCATCATTTTATGCATTTTCATATGTTCATGATTGTGATTTGGTGAGAGATTCAAGGACTGAGCTGGAAACCATTTGCTTGATTGATTCTTGATGATCTTTGCATCTTCCAACTCCTTCCATTATAATTGGTTTTTAGATGGAATGACATGTTGTTTAATATATAGTATCAAAATTCATAAACTCTCCACAAATATTCAGTCCAATAGAAAAAGAAATAATTCTTTTTTGCACTGATAGCTTAATTCAACTGACTAAACTACAAGAGGGATTTTAAATTCACATTTTTACATTAATAGTCTAATTTTCTTACAAGATTGCATAAAAATTAAGCACAAAAATTTATAATACCTCATTGATTTATGGTATTTTTATTAGAAGAAGAAACACAAATATCAAAGTTGTGTTTCTAAAAGTAGTTTTTTCCACAATTTTCAAAGAGAATTTATATTTTCCTTTATTTCATTACAGATTACAGCTGCAGTTAACACAATATAGATTATATATTATAATGTTGGTCTCATTTTCTAGTAAGGCATATATATTTCACTTACTTTGTGTATCCAAGTATATTTAGTCAGTTTACAAATATATACCTCAAATTATATAATAACAATGCTACCACAAATTTGGTCCATTTTATATGAAGGACTAAACACAATGGAGGTGCTCCAACAAAGACTTCCACACTCTTTCCTCAATCAAAACTAGGTGTGGTTTATGTGCGACTCAAGTGATGAAAATAGAGACTATCTTTGTTAGTTCAATGCAAATTTGCTAAATTCTTGCGGAACACATTACTACGAAATACAGTCACCATTTGCTTGATAATGATGTCAAATCTCTCTGCCACTCCTTTTGCCAAATAAAACTAACAAAAAAGAGAAACATCATCATCTTTAACACTGCAATGGTCATTCTATGGTGCATTTGGGTCGAAAGAAACAAATGAATCTTTATGAATAAATAAAAGAGTTTATTAAACTTATGGAAATATTCTGTAACTACTTAGGCTTGTGGTGTAAATAGACATTCTCTCTTCAAAGATTACAAGCCTAATACTGTAGCTCTAAACTTTAAAGCATTGCTCAACTAAGAGCCTTTCACTGAGCTTTCCTCTAGTCTTACTTGTAATCACGTTAATTCACATTTTAATAAAATTCGGTGTCTCGTTAGCGCTTAGGACCCCACTTGGATCTAGGACCCCACTTGGATCTGTCCTAAAGTTCTACCAAGCACTTTGTTTTCTTTGAAAAAAATTGATATTCCTTCAAGAATGATGAACACACAAAAGAAATACTATCTATAGAGACGATGTGAGAAAATTTGACTATAAAAAAGGCTAAGGACCCTCACATGCATTCCTTTATTATATGTATATATATTACACCTAATTAAATGGAACAACATGCTATCTTGTTCGTCCAATGCAATGCTAAATGCAACAAAAGTTTAGTTTTAGATTGGTACACCATAAATATCATATGGTAGTTGGGGTCATTGTGACAAAAAAATCTTACAAATCACACACATCAATTCAAATAATCAATTTATCTCATTTATTTCTTGGCTACAAAACTTTGAGGGGTCCTTTTCTATTCTAATTTTTTGTCTTTGAAGTCAATACTTAGACTCTACTAGGCTGCTTTATGCTATATTTGTCGCCGGTGCATGATTGTACTTAGAGACTATTTGCAATATAATATAATTGTACTTAGAGACTATTTGTGAATTACTTTGATTTTGTTTATTTATTTTATTATTAATATTTTAGTTGTTTCTTTATTTTTTTAATTATGATTTATTTATTTATTGTTGTTTCTTTAGTAATTAGAGTTTCACCTAAGTATTGTGAAAATATACTATGATCTCAAATAGTTACTATACAGTAAAATTAATATCCATGACGTCAAATTTAGTGCACATTCCAATATTTGTTACACCTATAGACATATTATTTTTCAATTATTCTATATGCTTCTTAGAAAAAATAAAAAAATAAACAAGCAAGGGGACAAAGGATTTTTGAAGTGAAAAATAAATTATTGGAAGGTTAACATTCGATCTTAACAGTTTCCTTAATATATAAAGTTTTAAACAATATAGTGATTGAGCGGATTTTTTTGCCAAATTCAAATCAAATAATTAATCGAACTATCCACAACAACTAATTTTAGTGGCAAGATCAAGTGGAACTTAGGGAGCAGTAAATTTTTTGTTTTCAAACCGAGTGACCAAAGGGAATCTGATCTGTCGAGAAGAGAAGAGAAGAGAAGAGGGGAAGATGAATGTAAACCAGATCTGAAATTTCATGGGTAAATGGGAGTTCATGGGTAACTCCCGATGCTCTTTCAACAGCGTTGGGAATCATCAAACAACAATCTTAGAAAAGAGTATTTAATGGGCATGAAATCGCATGACTTAATCATGGGTCAATAACTTTGATATTAATAAGAGTGTGACTTGCTGACTAGAAACCAACCCATTATTCCTAGGAAATTGTGGAAACCCTAAAATCAACTTGTGGTTCTAAAATACTATGCTCTTTAGCCTCCTATTTTCCATCTGATAGAAAGGTCTCGATAGAAAAAAATTATTTCCTAAACTTTGTACTTAATGTTTCGTAAATATATTAATTCGTAGTTACTCTTTAAATTTTTCTACAAGAATTCCAAAAATATCTTTGTAGACTGAAACTATTTAAACCTCAGTCCAAAAATTCTTTGAACTTTAACTTTTAAAATTAGTTGCATTAACCCTTAAAAAGGTTAGAAAAAGTTCATAACAAGACATTTTTATATATTATACATACACACTTCTATATTTGAGAATCCAAACTTTAAACTTCTACATTGATAATCTATGTTTTAATAATCTTAATTAGTTTAGTATATATCTTAACCGATTAAATATTTTGAGAGGAATATAATAAAAGAGCATTTCATCCAAAAGTTAAATTAAAGAAAGGGTCGAAAAACATGCTTTAAATTGATGCATAAATTTTTTTATTGTAATATTTTGTAGTAGAGATATTTTTTTCAACTAATTTAATTTAAATTGTCACTTCTTTTATTCCAGATTCTGAAACATTGATCTTACAAACAAAATTATTTCCATGTAAAGCATCAATTAAACTTTATGTTTGGGCCAGCTTTTGCATATGGCTTTGAGATGGTAATTTGACATTAGTGGCCACTCCATTATTATTGAAATTTCAAAAATTAAAAGCTATTATTTTAAAAATAAAATAAGAATGATTTCTATCCAAACCTCACAACAAGAATATTTTATTTATTTATTTTTAAGTTATCTTGTCTAACTTTCAAATGGTATTATCATAACATTTGATAGTTTGGAGGCATTTTCTAAATTTTAGTCTATATTTTTTCTTTTTTATGGAATGAAACACATGATTTAAAATTAACTCTCCATTACAATAGCTAATAGGATTTGGCTTAAGGGATGGAGAGAACTAATTTAATTGTTCATTATTCTGCACCTAATTGATTTGATTAAATTAGGATAATATATATTAATAATGGTCCTTAAATTAACACTCTTCCTCATTTTGTAGACCTAATTAATTTGACTATATTAGTTTTTTAAAGTTGAAAGCTTAACCATTTATATTCTAAAACCTAAGTTCCACAAACTAAAGAAAAGAGTCATGCTTAGTTAAAAGTTATTTTACATTGTAATGTAATATTTGATTGTGAGACTTGTGCTGCGAAAGCAATTTAGTTTATATTTTAAATTAATTCAATCCAAATCATGCTACAAGCAAAATTTTAAGAGTGACTCTTTTAACATAAGATTTAGAAAAGTTAAAATTGACTAACAGAAAAGTGACATGGGATGGATGATGTGGCTGCTATTTTTTTATTTTAAGGGGTGCAACACGAGGACTTCCCAAGTGGTCACCCAACTTAATACTACTCTAGCCCAAACATGCTTAACTACGGAGTTCTGATGAGATCTGGTGCATTAGTGCTGGTATGATCGCATCCGATGTGGGTGCTATTTTAAATGGATGGTTTTTAGCATGATCAATAATGATAATCAACTTTAACTAAGAGACCCATTAGAAAACTATTTTAACTTCTAAACATTTGGCATGTAAATATTGATCTCTTCTGAAACTTCTCATCGACTAGATAAACATTAAAGTTTCATCGACTAGATAAACGTTAAATTAGGATAGTGTAATGCACCTATTGATCCAATTAAGTTGGAATAGTGTAATGCACCTATTGATCCAATTATATCCTCTGAAAAAAGAAAAAATAGGCATCAAACGAAACAATTTTTTTAAATATATACATCAGCCGCTTAGGATTATAAAATCTGATATGATCTCTAGTTGATTTTCAACCAGCTTTCTCTGTACTTTTCTCTTTGTTATTGGACTTGAAATGTAGCAAAAACTATTCATTCTTGATAAACATTTCAGTGTTAATTTGTTTTCTTTTTTTATATTAATTTTTTTAGTTGAGAAACTATATTTTTTTTGTTATGGTGTAATTAATCTTTTTTCATATTACAAATATGATATAATGTTTCTCAACAATGTTTCACTTTTAGAAATAAACTTGGAGTATAACTGGATTTTTTTAATACAACATCTGTGGTAGCACTAATTCTCTAAAGTTGAGTCATTGACAACACTAATCCTTGACAAATATCTTATTAATAGTATCTTAGTAAGTGGTATGTATTTCAATTAGAAGCTTTAACTTAGGATATATTGAACTTGATGAATGTCTATAATTAGGTGCATTAAAACTATGCTTCCAATCTATCTTAGCTCTTGTTCGTAATACACAATTAGTGTAAATTAGATTTCATATGTTTTTCATCAATCTAACTTGTACTAATTTTATGGCTTAGGACAATTTTTTATTAGCTTTTTTCAAATCAAAGTGGTTAGGAGTATCCATTAGATTCAATAATGAGAATTCAATGATCAAATGTAATAATGTTTTAGGGAGATCTACAAAGCCCAAGCTATGTTGTTTTAAAAATTAATTTACAGTTCTACTTTCTTTTCCTGACAGATTATTTCTTGCAGTGATTAGAAATATTCGAATTGACATGCATAATAATAATAACATATAAACCCCCTGCGAATATCTCCAATGGGCCTTGTTATTATAATGCAGATAATAACATATGTTAGGACAATAAACCTCTCAAATATCCCAAAAAGCCTCGTATCAATAAAAATAGTTGTCCTTACTTATATACCCAATATCATTCCATTATCTAAATAATGTGAAAACTTTGATCGGATTCACAGGATTAAAATTTGATATAATACACGCTTGCTTTACAACGCAAATTAAAGCAAACAATTATTATTGAAAATGACATTTTTGTAAGTGCTTTTAATATCATATAGTTATTAAGACACATATGGAGTGTGAAACATCATTCTTGACAGCCTTTATTAATTTGGTTTGTCCAGAGATAGCCTTTGCATGTGAGCTTGAGAGGGTTGTTTTACATCAGTGGCCAACCCAATGGCTTGAAGAAACAATATAACATACCAACCAATGTCAACTTCCTACCATTCAATCCCCGCTCTTGCTGAATATTCAAACGCATGATGATTATTGTGCCAACTTTCTCCAAATGAAGGCAAACTAATCCACCTGAGGAAATGCAACAAAAATCAAACGTTCATCATAAATTTCATTTATATATATACAACTTTTTAACATACAAGATATAGTACTCGCTTCATTGTATTGCTAAACAACTGTGGTATTCAATAATAATCACCCACATCTAAACTTAACAATATGAGCTAAATAAATGACAAGAATTCACGATAAGCACTTACCAATTATTTCTAGTGGAATCTTTAGTGTTCCATTGTTTCTTTCCCCACGAATGACAAATTGAGTTAACCATAAAGACTAAATTCATGTACACTGTTGCCCTCACACACTGCAGAATAAATAGAGATAATATCAATATATATATCCCTCAATGTCATAAACCTTTTTATATATATATATATATTAAAATTGATAGTAAAAGAAACTATATATTTTTTTTAATTTATGCATGCTTTGGAGAGAGATTTATTTACCATTCCCCATATAAAAAAAGGCGTTCCTCCAACAATGTAGAGAAGGATTCCAAGAGCAATTGGATGAAGTAAGTATGTATCATGAATAAATCTATAAAATGGATCATCCTCCATATCAGCAACATTATTTGGACTTCCATATTTCGTAACGAAGGAGAAGGAACCTCTTTCTTTATCTTTATAACCAATAAAATATTCTGGACAGACTTTTCTGGTTAAAGTAATGGTATCAAAGATCCATGTAACGTAACTAAACCAAAATCCTTGAACAGGACTATGTGGATCTCTTTCGGTATCTGCATTTTGATGATGATATCTATGTGTGCTTACCCAGTCGATTGGATCACCCTGCTATTAGAAGAAAAAAAATATTTAAAATAACATAAATAAAAAAACAAACAACGCAGTATGAAACTTATTTCAATAATTTAGAATATAGATTTCAATATATACTACTTTAGTCTTTTGTATTTTTAATTAGTTTTACTTTATTTTGAAAATGTTAATTGGTTGGTTTTTATACTTTCAAAGAGTGGTCATATTAGTCCTTTGGAGGTTCACTTTTTTAAAATACATCCAGAAATAAAATAAACAAGAGTTAAAAGAATTAAGCTAAAAGATTATATCACAAGAGCATAAAAGAACCAAAGCTAGAATTATGGAGACAAAATTAGTATTTAAATTTGTATATTTTTTATATTCTAACATGCTTTA
>JBBPDI010074680.1:0-15521 GCA_037974545.1 Cucumis variabilis | reverse complement strand
ATCAAGAGAATTTTTGTGTAGAAACAAGTAATTCAATTAATCTTGCACTAATTGATATACTTAAGGTAAATTGCTTAAAAAGATTGAATTAAAAAATCAAAAATCAAGAATCAAAATTACAAGAATTAATGAAATTGAATTAAAGATCTAATTTCTTATACAAATGATTGTTGATTTCAACAAAAATTACATCAAGATCAAAGATTAGTCAAACCCTAATTATAATAACAAATCAAAGTAATGAAATTCTCAAAGATTAGAATCACCTAAGCTCAAATTACCACAAGAAATTAGCCTTGCATCTTCTATAATTCAGGAAAATTTGTTGAAGATCCAAAAATTACAGAATGAGGGTAAAGAATTTGGAATTTGGGAGAAATTGGGATTAATTTTAGAGAAAATAGTGAATTGAATGAGTAATTAGTGATTATTTGGGGTATTTATAGGAAAAATTTGAGAATTATAGTAAATGGGCCTAAAATTACACTCTCAAGGCCTATTCCCACTTAAACATCATGAAAAATTGACATTTTTTTGGATTTTTGTATTTTATTTAGGAAAATGCCATTAAATATAAAAGATAAAAATGTTTTATGTTGGGGAAGATTCGAACTCTGATGGCTGAAGGACGCACAGAGAGAGGTGGTTGAAGAAAAACGCGGATTGCAGATTCAAATAAGATGGGTTAAATTGTGTGTGAGAGGGGATTCAAACTAGCGATCTAAGGGATGTGCGCACGAATAAGGCAAAATGACGTTGTATGGTTTGTTTAAATTTAGAATTAATTGTGAATCTGGTGAAGTTTGAACTCGTGACTTTGAGGATGGACGGGCATGAGTGAGGGGCTGACACGTGTCAAGCTTCTTAAATTATTTACCAATGTGTCTCTTATGTTTAATTTGCCCGTTCTTCTTCGTTTGAACTCCGAATTAGGTGATTTTTATGTCGTTGGGTTCGTATTGAAGTCTACTTTCATATTCTGCATAAAAATATAAAAATAGTGAATATATGTATGATAAGGATTGAGAATAAACTATCTTTAAATGGGTTAATATTTGTCCTAACAAATTACCCCCCATTTAAGCTTTTTTTGTCTTGAGCAAAGTAAAGATATAATATCAAATAGTTAAGTAGCATACATGGGAAGCAAACATCAACTTAAGAGAAAAGCAAACAATCATGCACGTATATAAGTGATACATTTATAACAGGTCAACTAGGTAACGTTATTTTATGTCGTATCAGTCCATCCAAATTTATGCCTAAACGTAGTTCAAATTATCAAAGAGATTACAAATTATTGATTGAGGTTTAGGTTTAACTAAGTTAGTCCGGAACAAGCACAGTTTAGAAAAACTCTCAAGTTTTGCTACTTGGATGCTAGGCATGCTATGAAAGGATTTAAAACACCTTAGACTCGTTTTCCCTCTACTGATAGAATGTGAATGATTCCTCCTCTTTTCAAAGCCCTTATCAAACTAGATGCTATGTTTAGGATACTAAGAGAAAGTTCTCTGGTTTTACTTAGATTAAAAGTGAAGTTTTCCTCTGAAAGTTCTGATAGTCAAGGAACCCAACACAATTAACCTCCCCGACCTCTCATTTTTTTTTACGATCCTTTTTTTAATGCATATTGCATCCCTGTTTTTTTTTTCTTTTTTGTTGCTTAATTTTTTTTTAGCTCTTGGTTGCCTCACTTTTTGTTTTTTGTTTTATGTGTATGCATTTGCTCTTTTTTCAAGCCTTTCTTTTTTCTTTGGTATGCAACGGTAATTAGGCCTTGCTAGAACCAATGGGCTACCTTTCTATGGATCTAAACTTAGTTTCTAGTTTGATTTTTCCTTTCAAGGTGACCACAAGTTTCATCGATATCTAATCTTTTCTAAGGGATCTAGTTATTTGTGGCTAGGCAAGAAGTTCCCAAATCATGTTGACAAGACAAAAGTGTTAAAGCTTTCTCAACTTCTAAAGTGAAACTCACATCCTATTTTAACTCTATCTAGGCTAGATTTGGACTAAGTGTGTCATACATATTATAATAACACAACAAATAAGACAAGGCTAGAAATATATCCATGCACTATTATACAATACATGCAATCAGTCAATCAAAGCAAGCATACTATTTCCATTCAAGCATTCATATTTCAATATGGTATGGCTTGAAAGGGGTTAAAACAAAAAATGATAGCAAGTCATTTTTACTCATTTTCAATCTATTCATGGTATTCAGATACATCAAGAACATGACAATTATTTCCAAATTATGACAATTCAAAAACCAGAGCTCAACTTAAGGGTTGGGCAGATATGCAATGTTTTATGAAAAATTTTGAAAAAAGTACCTCATTTTCATACACATTCAAGTTAAGCTAATTATCAAGAAACATGGAATCCACCCCCACTTAAAAATTTACTTTGTACTCAAAGCTTTTGAAAGCAAAATAAAGGGAAAAGAGAAAGGAAAGGAAAGAGGAATAGTGTACTCCGCTGGATGATTCTTGATGATTGCTTGGTGGAAAGCTTGCATGGAGAAAGCATTTACTCCTCTTTATTGTAACGTGTGCTTTGGGTAAGACTTATTCCTGTAAAAAGAAAGAATTTTTTTTTTTTAGTTTTATTGGAAATCAAAAACTAGAAACTAGAAAGTAAAAGCAAAAGAAAGACACAAATTAAAGAAAGCAAGTAAATTGACACGTGACTGCCTCCATAAAGTGCAAAATTTTCAGATCGGTTGCTCGATCATTTATTTCACCAACTCATGCGTAGGTGAGGTGGAAAAGTGTGATCTGGTACACTTGGAACATGTAGGCTCTCCTTCAAATAAGATTTTGAGTCTATGCCCATTTACTTTAGAATTTTTCTTGTTTTCTCACTTATAACCTCAATTGCACTATAGTCAAAAGACATTAGAAACAACAAATGGGCCAATCCACTTGGATTTTAGTTTGCCTGACATGAAAGATAAAGATGAGTTATTATTAAACTTTTCTTTTGATAAATATTTTTAAATATGAATGAATTTTTTATATTTTGTATAAAGCACTTTATCCCTTTCTTTGAACTCTTTTCTAAAGATTTTTTTATCATGGTAAAGTTTGGTTTTGTCCTTATAGATTTTAGAGTTCTCATAAGAATCAAGCCTATGTTCTTCTAACTCACTAAGTTCTAACTATCTATTCTTGTCAGCTTTTTCAAGAGATAAGTTGCACTTTTTAATAGCCCAAAAAGTTGTGTTCTAATTGTACGGAAAGATGACGTACTTTATCAAACACTAATTTAAATGGTGTTGTGTCTATAGATGTTTTGTAAGCTGTCCTATAAGCCCAAAGTGCATCATTCAATCTAAGGCTCCAATCTTTTCTATTAGGATTAACAGTTTTTTAAGCATGGATTTTACCTCTCTATTTGAAATTTTTGCTTGATCATTTGTTTGAGGATATTACAAAGTTGAAACTCAGTGTTGGACTTCGTATTTCTTCATTAATTCCTCGATGGTCCGGTTACATAAGTGGGTTCCTTTTTCACTTATTATGGCTTTGGGAGTATTAAATCTAGAGAAGATGTTTGCAACAGATTTTCATCTTGTTTTCTTAACAATTCTACTTAGGCGATCGACAACAGGATTGTCCATACCTTTCCTATCTTTGATTGTCAAGTTAAACTTTTCAAGTAAGAGTACCCATCTAATAATACTTGCTTTACTCTCTTTTTTGTTTGCAAGATATTTGATAGCTGCATGATCAGTGTACACAGTTATTTTTTATCCTATTATGTAGCTACAAAACTTATCAAGAGGAAATATTATAGACAAAAACTCTTTTTCACTTGTAGAGTAATTAGCTTGAGCAAAGTTTAGAGTGCGAGATGCAAAATATATAGCATGAAATTTGTCATCTATTCTTTGTCTTAGCACTGCACCTAATGCATAATCACTTGCATCACACATTCTTTGAAATGGTAAGTTCCAATTAGGTGTTTGCAAGATAGAAGAGGAAGTCAATTTATTTTTCAAAGTATCGAAGGCATGCATGCATTTATCATCAATGACAAAAGGGACATCTTTTTGAAGTAAATATGTAAAAGGCAAATCTCTTTTAGAAAAATCTTTCATGAATCTTCTATAAAATCAGCACTACCTAAAAATGATCTAACACCTTTCAAACAAGTGGGATAGGGAAAATTTTGGATCATATTAATCTTAGCTTTGTCAACTTCTATTTCCTTAAATGATACTAAGTGTCCTAGTACTACATCGTAAGAGGCCATGAAATGACACTTTTCAAAGTTAAGCACTAAGTTAGTATCTATACATCTCTTTAAGATCAACTCTAAACTATTTAAGCAAGAATCAAAATCATTTCCATAAACGGTAAAATCATCCATGAACACTTCTATGCATTTTCCTATGAAATCTGTGAATATGCTTAACATGCATCTTTGAAATGTCGCAGAAGCATTACATAGTCCAAAAGGCATTTGTTTAAAAGCAAAAGTTCCAAATTTACATGTAAAAGTGGTTTTATGTTGGTTTACACATGCAATGGGTATTTGATAAAATCAAGAGAATTCATCTAGAAAGCAAAAGTAAGATTTCCCTCCTAATTGTTCAAATTATATAGAAATGGTAAAGGAAAGTGATCTGTAAGAGTTACCTCATTTAGCTTCCTATATTCGATACACATGCGCCAACTATTTGAAACATGAGTAGGAACGAACTCACCTTTGCTATTTTCCACAATGGTCATACCGGTCTTCTTGGGTACTACATGAATAAGACTTACCCAAGTGCTATGCGGTATCAGATATATGATATCGACATCTTTAAGCTTCAAGACCTCTTTCTTGACAACTTTCTTCAAGGTAGGATTGAGGCATCTTTGCAGTTGAACTTTGTTCTTTGGCTCTTCCTCAAGATGGATACGATGTGTGCAAAAGGATGGATTATTACCTTTCAAGTCTTCAAGACTCCAACCAATGGCTTGTTTATATCTTTTTAAGGTTTCAAGCAATCTTACTTCTTGTTCTTCAGTAAGCTCCTTTGATATTATGACAGGATATGTATTCTTTTCTCCTAAGAACACATAGTTGAGGTGAGAAGGAAGAATCTTAAGTTCTATTCCATATTCCTGCAAAGATAAAGTAAATTCATTAGAATTAGAATTTTCACATTCTTTATGGAAGTAAACTTCACAAGGATCATTCACTAAACCATTCCCTTTTTCAAATGTTTCTATGTGGATGCTTGAGTCATGTTCATTATCAATGCCTATGTTTTTTAAGTTTTGTTCATCATCATCCTTAATGTCTCTTCCTACATCAAGTTCATTACTAGATGCAAAATTATTACCCAAAGCATGATTTTCATGTGTTGTAACATTATCAACTAAAGCATGCTAATCATTTATACTAGTAACAAAGTCAAGGAAGATTGAAAGATTATCATCACTAGGCTTCTCCTTAGGAAATTCATTATCAACATATTCTAGAGTTGCTTCATCTATAAGCTCATTGAGTTTATCATGCTCTTCTAATGTCTCTAATGCTTCTAAAGTATCAAGTGCAAATAATGAAACATGATCATTAGAGGACTTTACATCATAAAAAATATTGAAAGACACAACATCACCACCAAACTCAACACTAAGAAGACCTTTATCAAAATTAAGTATGGCTTTAGCGGTTTTAAAAAATGTTCTTACTAAAAGTATGATAGGCGATGTTCGTGCAAATTCATTGTTAATTTCAATTATGTAAAAATCGATAGGAAATATTAGATTTCCTACCTTAACTAGGACATCTTCTACAACCCCTAATGGTGAAATAAAAGACCTATCGGCAAGTTGAATACAAATATTGGTCCATTTAGTCCTAAGTCTTTGAAAACATTCACAACTCAGTTCCAAGTCCAGAGAATAGTAAGTGAACACTAGTGGTAGTCCTAGCTTTGAAATCGCTAGGAAATTGCGAAGAGTTGTTAAGGAGATTACAAGAAGAGAAAAGCATCAAAGGTGAGTTTTTCTGTTAACCCCATCTTTGTTTATATTAGGGTTATTATGCATGTTGATTACTAAATTTTTTTTAGTGGCATGACATCAATGGAAGCACCTAAATTAAGCATGACACTAGATATGTCGCTATTTCCTATAGTGCAAGGTAGTGAAAACATACCCGAATCAACACATTTTTCTGGAAGATTTTTCTTTATGAATGAAGAGACATTTTTACTAACCATTGCCTTTTCTTGGCTTCTACTTCTCCTTTTGTGAGTATTTAACTCCTTAAGAAATTTTGCGTACCTTGGCATGCTTTTGAATGCCGTCAAAAGGGATAGATTCACTTCTACCTTCTTTAAAACTTCAAGGAGTTATTCATCATTCTTGAGTTCTTTCCTTGGTTGAGATAACCTAGAAGGAAAAGGAGGTTGGGGATTATCAATATGGTTATTTGAATCATTGTTAGAAGAAAAAGCATTAGAAAGAGAAGGGTTAGTGTGTACCTTGTTTTCTTTTTTGATATTTGAATCACTTCTCTCCAAGTGAGGATCATTATGAGGTAAAGGAATATCATCATTTTCATTTAAAACCTTACCACTTCTTAAGGTCATGGCACTTACATTAGCACGATTTGGTTGGGCGGGAAGTTTGCCTTTTCCTTCTGTTTAAAAAATTGAATTTCTAATTGGTCTAGCTTATTTACTAACTCTGAGATAGATGCTTTCATGTTTTTCATATCATTTTTAATGACTTCAGTTAAATTAACATGATAGAATCTATCTCAGAGTTAAGCATTGTTAAGCGTCATTAAATTAAGGCGTGCTCCTCTTAGTGTTGTTAAGCATCACACATGGTTACCTCTTGGGATCCATATGATTAAGTGTGATTAGGAGAGATATATCTAGAAGATTTCACTTATAGAGCGTATAGAGCTACAAAATTAAGGACAACAATCTATCGATACCTAATGTCCACACTTGTTCACCTCTCGGGATACAAATGATGAAATTATCTCGCAAATAGAGAGGAGACTCTCCCTTGTGCGTGTTATGTTGGAATTTATATCCTAAAACTCGTGGTATGTAATTATATTCTATTCAATAAAGTTGTTATTGACACTAAAATCTTAAAGCCAATAAACAAAGGTCCCAAGACTATTATTTAGTAAACTTAAACTTTATGTAGAGACATAAACGTGGATCAAGTTCGAGTATATAGCCTAAATAAACTATAGTATACGAATACGATTGGGCACTTTATTCTGAGAACATTTGGGATACGGCCTGCTTTGTAGTAAGTATAAAGGATGTGATCCTAAATCGTTCATATAGGGACATAGAAGTGCGGACATCCTATGTAAAGAGTTTACATAAGACTGGAACTGTAGAAATAGTAATTTTTAGGTTATAACACCATTGACTTTAATAAAATCGACTAATTTGTTTATAGATATTCAGTGTAACTTAATCTTAATCCTGAGCTAACTAGGAATTTCTGTTCACACGAAATTATTCTTAGATCAGCATAGGTATGGGTAGCTCAATGGCATTGGCTGAATAAGCCTCTCATTTCAAGGGTAAGATCGGATGGATAGCTAGGGACATAGGGTTCAAGACAGAATTCACTCCTACCAGCTCTAAGGATAGTAGATAGGTTGCTCCCTTAAGGACTGAATCCAAGTCTTGAACAAGAGACTCCACCCTCTCATTGGCACGAGAGGGATTCCGTTTATAGGTTGGATCTTAAACCAATTGTTAGTGGATCAGTAGGACCTGATGGAAATGGTCAAAGTTATGAAATGTTAAAATGTTGACTTTTGACTTTTAAAAGTCAAACTTTGACCGACTTTATATTCAAATGTGATTTGAATTTTGAAGAAATGAATATGAACTCATGCTCGGGAGGTTGAAATTAGTTAGGACAGACACAATTGTAAAATGTTAAAATATTGACTTTGGACTTGAAAAAGTCAAACTTTGAATTTGATTTAAATGTCAAATTACCATATTGCCCTTAGACTAATTTAAATAATAACACTTGTTGAGATTTGGCAAACTTATCACCTGCATGTGGTATGAAAGTGGCTTATTGCATTGAAGGCATCATCCCCACTAAGAATGCCAAGTGGTGAGATAGGGAAACTAGTTTGCTTGTAAAAGTTTTTTTGAAAAGATGAACAGATTCTAATGTGTGAAAAATGTAAGAATTAATTTTGTAATTGTGTATTACAAAATAATCCAAGAACATCTTTTACTCTTAACAACAAAAGATGTAAAAATTAGATTCTCCCTAAAAAAGCACCATCTCTCTCTAATTTTCTCTACCATTTCGAGTCTCACAACTCAGGTCCAAGTCCGAAGAATAGTGAGTGAACACTAGTGGTAGTCCCAGCTTTGAGATCGTGAGGAGATTGCGAAGAGTTGTTGAGGAGATTACAAGAAGAGAAAAACATCAAAGGTGAGTTTTTCTGTTAACCATATCTTTGTTTATATTAGGGTTATTATGCATGTTGATTACTAATTTTTTTTTAGTTGCAATTAGAGTAAAGTTTGATCCTTTTTTTGTTGCGCGTGTTTACCATTTCCATCATGTGGTATCAGAGAATGCTTAATTTTACTAAATTGCATAAGGTGGGATTTGTCAATTTATTAGATAAATTGTGTGCTGAACTAAAATGAATATATTCTGGTTTTGACAAATTAAATTAAGCTTGTTATTTGTAATAATTATTTTAATTAGCCCAGTTTATGGCTTAATTTATTATTGTAAAATGTTTATAATTTTTATGGAGTCATTAGAGTTGAAATTAGGGTGTAATTTCATTAACCGGGTGAGAGGAAAGCTAAAAATTGAAGAAAAATGGAGGACAGACCAGAAAATTCACCTACAAACAAAAAAATGTGGCTGACCGACTTACTCACAACCCCAAAACCTCAGCGCATGCTTCCTGTCCCTATCTGACCTGCTCGCGCGTCCGCCTGCCTGCTTTGCGTCCATCTAGCCCACCTCGTGTCTGCCTAGCCTGCTTCACGTGCACCCTACAACCTAAGCTCTCGTGTGACTCCTCCGAGTTCTCACGTTCCTGAGCACCCAATTTGCACTATTGTTCGACCAGACCAGCCCTGCATGTGGCCCATCTCCCTGATGTGACCCATTCTCGCGTGGCCTATCTCACCAACCTCTCACGTGTGTGGTTTACTTTATGCATCTGCCCGCTGAAACTGACCCAGGTTTGACCTAGTTCTTCCAACCCACACGCACTTGATGGTTTGGCTTGGTGGTTTTGGGTCGGTTCAAGCCCAATAGTTAGGTTCTTGGAGAGGTTCATGGAGTTTTTAGGCCTGTTCAATGAATTTTATGTGGTTTTTCAGCAGGTCTGAGTTGTTCGGGAGCTCTAATATACTTCACCAAACTATTATTGTAATAATTTAGTTCATTGCTTAATTTAGGAGCCAAAACCAATTTAGTTTAGGGTGTTTAATTAATTATGTATTTGATGTATGTTTTAATTATTCTTTTAAATTGTATGTGCATAAAGTATATCATATAGATTTAAAATCCCACCATAGGTTAACATGTTCATGCATTGAAAGTATGGTATAATTGTTATAATGTATAGTATGCAAGTTGATTAATTAGTATGGAAATTGATTAATTTTATTAATTAATTTTATTAATTAATTATATTAATTTTAATTAAAGGTGATTTAATGAAATTAAATAATTGATTAATTATTTATGTATTTAACTTAGTTAAATCTGATTTGATTAAAAGTTAAATAAATTAAAATCTACATTAATTAATTTCTTTATATAATTGTTATATATTGGTTAAGTTGTTGTTTGTTTGTTATAATTTATCTTAGTTCTTTTATAAGTGTTATAAAATTAATTAGACTTTTAAAATCTATAACAAAGATAACTTGCATGCTCACGTAGGTTAAAAATATCTACCTTCTTTGTAGAATTAGGTTGATATCTTATAGAATTGGTTATAAGAGGCTCACTTGATTAGATCTTGTTCACAAGTTAGATAAAATGATTAAGGTTTGAGGTTTTTACGTTGATGGTTTACGGAACACCTTCTATTTGAAGATCGCAATCAGTTCTTGAGCCTAGTTAACCTAGTTTTATGAGCATGTGTGAGAGATGTGAGGTAATAAAATTGGTTTATAACCTAGACATCGTAGGTTAAAATTTGGTATAATGGTTATGCTTGGATGTTTCACCTAGACTTAGGATTTGTTTAAGTTAGCCTAAATAAAATCCTAAAGTAGCAAAAACCCACAAAACCGTTACAGAACACTTCAACTAGAGAGAAGTAGTGTCCTTTTAAGCTCCACCATCCCTAAGAGTTCACACCGTGAGGTCCATGTAGGACTTTGGATCGTGCATAAGAGCAAACTCCCTTCAGAGAGTGTTTGCTTGGATCAATATCAAGATGAATAGGGAAAGTAGTTCATAGTAAGTGGGTGAGAGATATGTGACAACACATCCCATGGTCTCTTCTATTGGGTCATACTGTGAGATTCCTATAATGTGCCTGCTTGTCTATCCTAGAGTAACGTTCCTTTCGGAGGGCTGTGTTATAGGATTCGGAACACCGTGAACTCTAAATGTGAATAGGGTCTCTTAGATCAGTTTTCATATTGACTTTCTAATTTTGGGAGCATAATGATTCTTGTCTCTAAGATTAAAAAATGGAGGGTTACACTTACAAGAATAAGTAAGTTGTTGGTGGATTCTCGGCTGAAATAGCGATAACTAAAGTGCTATTGGAATATGAGATATTTAGGAGTTAGCATTTGGTCAAGATTGTTTTGGTTCAAAGGAGGAGTAATCGACTTTCCCTCGGTAGCGGTTATTCTAAATCTTTGAAATATCGTTGGAAAACTCTATAATGATGGGTACATTATTAGTATTTACTAAACTAGATTGGCTTTTGTAGTGATTGTAGTTTCTAAATGAATATGTTTATCTTTTCAGTATGAGTAGCTCTATAGTTCAACTTTTAGCTTCTGAGAAATTTAACGGCGACAATTATGCAACATGGAAATCTCAATTGAATACAATACTTATAATTGATGATATAAGATTTGTCTTAATTGAGGAATGTCCTCAAACTTTGGCTCCAAATGCTAACTGAATTGTTCAGAAAGCATATGATCGATGAGTCAAAGCTAATGAGAAAAGTCGTGCTACATTCTTGCCAGCATAACTAATGTATTGGCAAAGAAACACGAGCCCTTAGCCACGGCTAAAGAATTCATGGACTCATTGAGGAAAATGTTTGGGCAACCATCATACTTCATAAGACATGAGGCAATTAAACACATTTACACAAAGCAAATGAAGGAGGGGACCTCTGTTAGAGAACATGATGCACTTCAACATCTCTAATCTGAATGGTGGACCCAACGATGAGGCTAATCAGGTTAGCTTTATCTTACAATCTCTTCCAAAGAGTTTCATATCATTTCAAACAAAGAAGTCTCTAAATAGGATAAAGTTCACTCTGACCACTCTTCAAAATGAGCTCCAACGAGTCCAAAACCTTATCGTGAGTAAAGGAAAGGAAATGGAAGTAAATGTTTCTACCTCAGAGAAAGAGTTAGTGGGAGGATCATCCTCTAAGACTAGAATTGGACCTTCACAAATGAAGAAGAAGAGAAAGGGGAAGACTCCCAAGAACATTAAGGGAAAGAAAGTTGTTAAAGGTAAATGTTACCACTGCAACCAGAATGGGCATTAGCTGAGAAATTGCTCAAAATACCTTGCTGAGAAGAAACCTGAGAAGGAAGCACGCAAGGTAAATATGAATTACTAACTGTTGAAATGTGCTTAGTAGAATATGATACTTCATCTGAATACTAGATTCAAGATCCTTTAATCAAATCTACTTCTCATTTCAGGAAACTAGTTCTTAAGAAAGCTTGCAGAAGACTAGATGATCCTCAAAGTTTAGAACAAAAGAGGTTGTCTCGACTGAAGCAGTAAGAGATCTAATGTTGTTTTAATAGATATATCATACTTAAAAATGTTTGTATGTTTCTCAATGAGTTGAGAAATTTAATATCTATTTCTTGTATTTCTGAACAAATGTATTATCGAATATATTTTGAAATTATGAAGTGTTCATCTTTCTAGATAATATATTCAATTTTGTTCTACTTGTGAACAACTTATATAAGTTAAGACTAACAAAAGCACAATTTTTCTTTAATACTTAATTGTTTAGTATAAAAGACAAAAAGGTTTCTTCTAACGCTCATATATGGTATTAAGATTTGGTCACATAAGTCTCAATGCAATTGGAAGATTGATTAAGAGTGGACTTCTAAATCAGTTAGAACATAACTCTTTCAATGTGAATTTTGTCTCGAAGGGAAAATAACCAAGAGATTTTTTAGTGGAAAAGTTCTAAGAGAACAAGTACCCTTATAGCTCGTACATTCGGACCTATGTGGACCAATGAATGTCAAAGCTCGAGGAGGGTATGAATATTTCATCAATTTCATTAATGATTATTCAAGATTTGGTCAAGTTTACCTAATACATCACAAGTCTGATTCTCTTGAAAAGTTCAGAGAATATAAGACTAAGTTGAGAATCAATTAGGTAAAACTATAAAGATACTTCGATTAGATCGAGGTGGAGAATAAATGAACTTAAGATTCCAAGACTATTTGATAAAGCACAGAATCAAGTCACAACTCTCTGTATCAAGTACATTTAAGCAGAAAGGTGTATCAGAAAGAAGAAGTTGAGTCTTGTTGGACATGGTTCTCCTTATGATGAGCTTTACTTTATGATCCTCAAGGAATAAGGAATTTGTATCAACAAATATCACATTCTTGAGAAAAACCTCATCAAGAATCATCAAACAATGTAGTAAATTAGTATTGAATAGGATTTCCAAAGTCGTTATACACATGCCTAGTTTATCAACTAAAGTAGTTGATAAAACTAAAGAATCTGGTTAGTCACTTCCTTCTCAAAGTAGTGGGAGGGTTGTTCATCAGTCTGAACATTACCTGGTTTTATCGAAAACCAAATCATCATGCTTGATGATGATTTAGAGGATCCATTGAATTGTGAAAAGAAGCAATGAACGATGTAGATTATTTATCTAGCATCAAGAAATGACTAGCTATGCAATTTCAAATAAGAGATTTGGAAATGCACAATGACAACCCAATATTTTCTTGGTCTAGCTTATTTTATTTTTTTATGTGAAAGGAATAAAAGAAAAATGGAAATTAAGTATATATATATTTAATGGTTTTTATTAAATAAAATAAATAGAAAAGAAAAGAAAAAGGGAAGAGAATTTGTACATTCGGTGCTTTGCCTATAAAAGAAACCTCCTATCGCCAATCTTCTTTCAAACATTTCTTCATCATTTTCTTCACTATTTCTGCACTAAATTTCAGAGAGACTTCAAAGGGAAGAAGGCTGAGAAAGGAAGAAGAAGAAGTTCAAGAAGTGTTTGTTGATGAAGATAAGGAGTTTGCAAGATCAACTTCTCTATAGTTCACTAAGCACATCTTTATTTTTTATTGATTTAGAGCTATAAAAATAGAATTAAGAGGTGAGGTTTAAATTTACTGGAAGCTAATTCATTTTAAAACAAATTTAATGAAGAAAGCTTGAGCAAATTCTGATGTTCATTGGGTGAATTTTTACAAAGAAAACAGGGCAGGTGGTTTTCATTCAAAATCAGAAGATCTTTGGTTTTTTTATATTTTAGGGTGTACCAATGGATTTAGGATCTATATTTTGTATATTTGGAAATATTATTCAATTCACTACAACTTTCATGAAGAAATCTTGAACAAAAAATGACTAAAAATAAGTTAAATTGTAGGGACAAGTTAAAGGGGTCGTGGTACGCAGGATTGTTGGAGTGGTTCAATTTCGAGGGATACCTGAGATTATACACAGGGAATGAGATTTACATGTCTTGAGGTAAGTTTTAGAGGATCTCAAAATAAAGATTTTGACATAAAGAAATCTTATTTTGGTTAAGTAGTGGAAAGGTTATGATCATTTGAATTTTGTGTTGGGAATGTGGAAAATTCTGAGAAATGTGTCGAGTATGGTTTATTTTTTTTTTAAGGATAGAATTCTTTAGCATTATCCTTAGTGAGCCATGTGAAGTATAACATTTGAAGATCATAATATTTAGGTTTCTAATACTCAGTTCTGAAGGAAAGAGACAAGCCCAGCGGAAAAAGGATAGAAAATTACCCTAATTGATGCAACCCCTAAACTAAACAATTAACCGTTTTAGGGAATATTACCTTTGTAGTTTTTTTTAAATCTTGATATCTCCTTCTAATTCTAAACGAGACAACCACTAGAGGTTATCTACTATCCTTTGGATAAAGAACCGGGTTGTGGGACCCAAATTTGTGAAGAAAACAAGAGAGATAAAAAAAGAATTGGAAGGTAAATTTTGATTGAGATTTAGGAGTGTAAAAAATCCTAAAATTATTTCAAAAATGGCAAAAGATCTTAAACCATTTGAAATTATTCATATTTATAACTTAATTACATGCAAAATTGCATGAAATTAAATTGCCAAATCTCAACATCTATTATTCCACTAACAATTAGTGGAACTTAGTGGACTAGGTGTCTATATCTTATGTAGCCACATATCCCACTAAGTGTTAGTGGGATTATCCAACATAATGTTGTATTTTCCCACTAACTTAGTTCAAGGGTAAAATGGTCATTAGACCTTTCTTGTTAAAAGTCAACTTTGACTTTTCCAAGTTAAAAGTCAATATTTTGACTTTTTATCATTTTGACCGTCTTGACTAAATTTTACCTCCCAATCTTGAATCCACATTCATTTTTCCAAAATTCAAATCACATTTGAATATAAGGCCGGTCAAAGTTTGACTTTTCAAAGTTAAAAAGTCAACATTTTGACTTTTTACAACTTTGACCATTTGCATCAATTTCGAGCTTCCTAGTATGAATCCGTATTCATATTTATAGTATTTAAATTTTATTTAAACACAAAGTTCTATTTGAAAACTGACGGCTATATCGCATATGTATGTAAATTTCTCTCTCCTCCTAATTCGAACAATTTGACTTATTCCATTACACTGTTCTAAGTTTATTCCATATGAGCTAGCAGGGGAACCTAATGAACCTATAGATCATGGGCTCCAATGATTCAAGACTAACTAGCTAATCACTTTTAGATTGAGTTAATCAACATTCGTTAACTAACGGGTAATTCCATTAAAGTCCCATAGTTGCACTCCCCTCACTATAGATTTATTTGTGTTCATTTGATAAAACCATGATTAGTAAGTTAATCCTTCATAGGTTGTTCATAACCTCGGCTGGGTCAAAATACCGTTTTTACTCCCAAGACTACATCTTGTTCCTTAAGTCCCACTAATCCACTATTGAACAATTAGTTTATGGTCCAACCTATAAACTTAATCCCTCTCAGGACAATGAGAGGGTGGGGCCCTTTGTTCAAGACTTGGATTCAGTGCT